>CATIWO010225515.1:0-15216 GCA_949673435.1 Macaranga tanarius | reverse complement strand
GAGAAGTTGTTAAGTATGTTAAGGGAAGCCCACAAAGGCTATATTTGTTCAAAAAATATTGTGAGCTAACAAATATTAAGTGTAAATCTTCTTTACAATTAGATTGTCCAACTAGATGGAACTCTACATATTTGATGTTGGAAGTTGCTTTAAGTTATCAAAAGGCTTTTGATAAATTAGAGGATGTGGATTGTAAATATATAATTGAATTTGGAGATGAGTTGCCTAATGAACAAGATTGGAGTAATGCAAGGAACCTCACTAGGTTTCTTAAATGATTTTATGATGTCACTTATAAAGTGTCTGGTTCTTTGTATTGTACTTCTAATGTTTATTTTTCATAGATAATTAAAATTTTGAAAGACTTGCAAACTTTTGAAAAAAGTAATGATTCTTCTTTGGCTGAAATGGGAAAGAAAATGAGGGAAAAACTTAATAAGTATTGGGGTTCACTCAATAAGGTGAATGTCATACTTTTTATTGCGGTGGTGTTAAACCCTACATATAAAATGAATTATTTGAGGGTCAAATACACTACCTATTATAGTGATAATGATGCAAATGAATTGGTAGATAAGGTAACAAATGCCTTGCAAGTTTTGATGGAGGAATACAAGAATTCAAGTGAAGAAGAGGGATTAGGTAAAGTGGGAAGTTCTTCTACTCAGCTTGATGAGGATGGCACTATGGATGAAGAGATTGATGATTATTTTCTACAATTGGAAAGTGAGAAGCAAATGGTTGCCAAAGGGGAGCTAGATAGGTGTTTAGAGGAGTTTTCAGAAAAATTTACTCTTGAATTTGACATTTTAGGGTGGTGGAAAATCAATGTTGTTAGATATCCTACTTTGTCAAAAGTTGCCAAGGATGTTTTGGCTATTCAATCATCAATGGTGGCATCCGAATCAACATTTAGCACTAGAGGTAGGACATTAGATCGGTTTAGGAGTTCTTTAACTCCTACTACAGCCCAAGTTCTTATATGTTGCCAAGATTGGTTGAGAAGTTCTAGCAAACCTATTCAAATTGAAGAATCATTAGAAGAACTTGAAAGTTTTGAATCGGGTATGATACTTGCTTATGTTTTATGTAACTTTTACTTTCTTAGTTACATGAAATTGAAAATGAATAAACTCTAATGTTTTGCAATGTTTTTCTGTTTTTATTTATATTAGAGATTACACAAGACCTTGAAATGGTGGAGAATATCTTGTCAAGGAAATCTTAGTATTTTTGAAGTAGAAAATTATGCACACTGTAAGTATATGCTACATAAATAGATCCTAATTTTTACATTTTTTATGCTGTATTTTTGGTTAAAAATTCAAAATATAAAAATCAAAATTATATGTGCTATGTTGCAGATTTCTCATGTTGTATTTGTTAATTTAATCTGTCTATCCGTGTGTAAATGCATGTTTACATTAATGGACATAGGATAAGTTAGTTTTACTTTATGAATTCGACAAATTTGAGTGACATGTATGTTCAGCTGATATTTCTCATGATCAGATTTTCAGGTTAAAGCTCATATTTCTTGTATGTTACTCAAATTTCAGCATCGTTACATTTGGCATGAATGATTAGGCAATGAAATCATGTAAGATATGATGTGATTATGGAAAAATATGTAATTTGATTAGAGCTGAAGATGAGTAGATTAAATGTATTGCTCTCTTTCTGACATCCAGAATATAACTATCGAATTGTGCAGTTATTATAACTTGATGTGCTAAAACCTTGGAAGCATACATATATATGTATTTTTTCTAAGAAAGAAGATATAAATCCTTTGTTTATTGATTGATTTTAGGGGCTTTCTTTATCTTGATCGACGTTCTTTCCAATCCAATTGGCAACAATGGGAGTGAGCCACCGTAGGGGGAAACCTTATTGGAGATGCAGCCTTGTGTGCAGCATATGCCAAAGCAAAAGTCCTAACTTTCTCACTGGTGGCGTCAGTTGAAATTCCCACCTGAAGATTTTCAATAGAAGTTAATTAATTGTTTCATCTTAATTAACTTAACTTCTGTTGAAGACATATAATTTTTGCTTGTAGGGACTACTTCTATTTTGATAATTTTATTGTTGTTAGTGGATTTTTTTTAGTTTAGTATGGATTTATTTTATGGATTGGATTTGGGATGCTAGTATTTTTGAGTCTTATACAGATTTTGGAATTTTAAATAGTTTAAGCATGAATTTTTAGATAATAATATAATCTCCGTCTGCTCCAAATCCCCGTCCCGATTTGCTCTGATTTTTCAGAGCAATTCGGGGTGGAGATTTTAATTTTTGGGTCCGGGTCCAGAGAACTGTTTTTTAAAATCTCCGACGTTCGGGTCGGGTCCGGAGAATTTGCATTCTCCGGACTGCTCCGAGACCCGCTCAGCCCTACTTACAATAAATATAGAAGATTCCATTCTGGAGAATACTGGGGACCTCCAATGATTGTGTGCTATTACTGTAGCTGAAGTGGACACATCATTAGAGATTGTACAGTAAGAAAGAATGCTGAGGGACCCCAGATGACGGGGTAAAGTAGTGCTGGCAAAAATACCCTTCAGATTGGTTGAGGAAGAGGACGTGGAAGAGGGAGTGAAGCTAGTACTTCCACACCGACAGGAACAATTGGACAAGCACAAAGGTCAAGCTAGGGTGTATGCCATCATAAGGCAAGAAGCTCTAGCTGCACCGGATGTGGTCACTGGTACATTTATGATCCTTGGTCATGCTTCATTTATTTTAATAGACCCTGGCTCCACATGTTCATTTATAGTCTATGAGTTTGCATTGAAAGTACATGGCACCATTGAAGCATTAGGATATAACATATGTGTATCTATTCCTGATGGGAGTACGATGATTATTAACATGGTGATTAGAGAGTGTCTTATTAAAGCAGAGGGTAGAACTTTGCTTGCTGATTTAGTAGTGATTAATTTAGAAGAGTTTGATGTTATACTGGGTATGGGTTGGTAATCCAAGCATCATACAATGGTGAACTGTTATACTAAAGAAGTGATTATTGAGACTTCGGGGTAAGAAAAGATAGTGTTAGTGGGAGAGAGGAAAACCATTTCTGCATATTTAACTTCTACCATAATAGCCTTTCAACTAATTAAATATGGATGTGAGGCATACTTGGCCAACATCATTGACATGTTAAAGATTAGCCCAGGAGTGACAGATATACCAGTGGTTAAAGACTTTTCAGATATGTTTTTAGATAAGTTACTAGGATTGCCACCACCTTGAGAAGTGGATTCTAAGATTGAGACTGTACCAGGAGCAGCTCCAATATCTATTGCACTATACCGGATGACACCATTAGAGTTGAAGGAATTAAAGAAGTAATTAGAAGAACTATTAGAAAAAGGGTTTGTTAGGCCAAGAATTTCATCGTGGGGAGCACCAGTATTATTTGTGAAAAAAAAATGGAAGCATAAGATTGTGCATTGATTATAGGCAATTGAACAAAATAATAGTAAAGAACAAATATCCTTTACCCAGAATTGATGATTTGCTTGATCAGCTTAAGGATGCATTTGTAGTTTCAAAGATTGATTTGAGATCCGGTTATTGGCAACTTCGGGTAGCAGAAGCTTCTATTCCTAAGACTGCATTTAGGACCAGATACGAGCATTATAAATTTCTTGTGATGCCGTTTGGACTGACTAACACACCAGCAGCTTTTAAGTCCTTGATGAATAAGATATTCCAACTGTATTTAGATCAGTTTATTATTATTTTTATTAATGATATACTTATCTACTCTTCAAGTCGGGAAGAATATGAAAAGCATCTTCGAGTAGCTTTACAGATTTTACGAGAGAAGAAGTTATATGCTAAATTCAGTAAGTGCGAGTTCTGGATGGAAGAAATAGCATTTCTTGGGCATATTGTGTCTAGAGAAGGAGTAAAGCCCTGATCTATTGAAGATTAAAGCTGTTCAAGAGTGGGAACCGCCTAAAATTATGATAGAAATTTGAAGTTTCTTGGGATTAGCTGGGTATTACAAGGAAGCCCTCACTACGGCTCATATACTTGCTTTACCAACTGGAAGTGGTGATTATGTGGTGTATACCGACGCTTCAAGGTGAGGATTAGGATATATGCTCATGCAAACTAGAAGGGTGATAGCCTATGCATCTAGGAAATTGAGACCACATGAGATGAACTACCCAATGCATGATCTAGAATTGGCCGCTATTGTGCATGCATTGAAGACTTGGAGGCATTATCTCTATAGGGAGACATTTTCCATCTTTATTGACCATAAAAGTCTAAAGTACGTTTCAACTTAGAAAGAATTGGACCTGAGGCAAAGAAGATGGATTGAACTATTGAAAGATTATGACTGTACGATTAAGTATCACCCAGGAAAAATAAATATGGTAGTGGATGCGTTAAGCTGAAAAATAGTGGAATATTTTACTAGGATAATTGGTTATGAGGTGGATAATCTAGTAGTATTACGAAAAAATGAATGTTATACTTGAAATTGAGAGAAATCATTTACTTGCTACCTTACAAGTTAGACCAACATTGAGAGACCAAATTAAAAATACTCAAATGAAAAATCTGTATTTGAAGAAGATGAAAGAGAAAGTTAAAACCGGAGCTAATTCTCAATTTATAATCGTGGAGGATGGTGTGTTGATAATGGAAGGTTGAATATATGTACCAGACATTAGAGAATTAAGGAGGTAAATTACGGACGAAGCTCATTATGTTCCTCGAATGTGTGTACCGGACATTGGAGAATTAAGGAGGTAAATTATGGACGAAGCTCATTCTGCTCCTTATACAATGGATCCGGGTAGCACCAAGATATACCGAGACTTGAGACCTTTTTTATTGGTGGCCAATAATGAGAAAAGATGTAGCTGAGTTCATTGCAATATGTTTAACATGCCAATAGGTGAAAGCTGAACATCAAGCACCTGCAAAAAAATTACAACCATTTAAAATTTCTGAATGGAAGTGGGAGAAGATTACAATAGATTTTGTCATAGGATTGCCTAGAACTTTTCAAAAATACGCTGCCGTTTGGGTAATAGTAGATAGATTGACTAAAGCGGCTCACTTTTTGCCAGTTTAAACTAATGATTCTCTAGACAAGTTAGCTTCTTTATATGTTGCAAAAATTATGAGATTGCACGGAGTTCCTTTATCAATTATGTCTGACAGAGATACTAGATTTATTTCGTATTTTTTAGGAAGTTTGCAATAGGCTTTGGGCATAAAATTGCATTTCAGCATGGCTTTTCATCCACAGATAGATAGACAATTAAAGAGAACCATTCAAACACTAGAAGACATGATGAGAGCTTGTGTGCTTGAGTTTAATGGAAATTGGGATGATCATCTACCATTGATCGAGTTTGCTTACAACAACGGTTATCATTCCAGTATTGGGATGGCTCTATATGAGACTTTATATGAGAGAAAATGTCGAAGTCCAGTTTGTTGGGATGTTGAAGGATTGAGACAACTAGAGAGGCTTGAGTTGATTTAGGAAAAAGTCGACAAAATACAAATAGTTAAGAAAAGTCTCAAAGCGGCACAAGATCGACAAAAGAGTTATGTAGACCAACATCGAAGAGAAATGGAGTATCAAATAGGAGAGAAGGTTATCTTAAAGGTGTCACTATAGAAAGGGGTTTTAAGATTTGGGAAACAAGGAAAATTAATTCTGAGGTACATTAGACCTTATAAGATTATCGAGAGAATCGGACCACTAGCATATAGATTGACACTACTAATGAAATTATCAACGATTCACAATGTATTCCATGTGTCTATACTAGGAGGTACCAATCAGATCCGAGTCATATTGTGCAAGAACTGGAAATAGAAGTTTTCAAGACGTTAACCTACGTGGAAGTACCAGTGAAAATTTTGGATCAAAATGTGAAGTAATTAATAAATAAAGAAATTCCAATAGTGAAAGTAAAGTGGAGTCATTATTCTCCAAGAGAAGCAACATGGGAAGTGGAAGATCAAATGAGACAAAGTATCCGTACCTTTTTCCTGATAGTGGTGAGTAATAAATTTTGCGGACGAAATTTTTATAAGGAGGAGAAAATTGTAACACCCATATTTTTAGATGTACTATTCATACATTAATTTTTAATTGGCATGTGCATATTGGTAGAAAGGGGGTATATTTGTAAGATAAATTTGGACCTATTTATCACATTAGAAAGTTGTGGGTATTGAGTAATTAGTCAAATTTATTAAGGGTGTGTAGAGATTTGGGATGATATTTTTATGTTATTTTATTAAGAGATATTGTAGAGATTGTTGATAATTATCTATATTATTATTATTATTAGGAAGACTTTTTGAAGGGGCAAATGATATATTTTGATTAGTGAAGTGTGTGTATTTGTGTGTGTGTGTGTGTATATGAGTTAGTGAGTGTAGTGAAGAGTGTAGAGAGGAAGAAGAAGAGAGTATTCTTGATTTTCTTTGGGGGGTTTGATAATTTTTTACTTACCTAGCAATTAATTTGGAGAGCTTTAGAAGATCTAGAAGTTGTTGGAGTATCAAATTTGTAAGTCTTGCATTTATTTTTGTTATTTAAAGTTAGGTTTGGTTGGGGTGAAAACTCAGATTCTGTTTTCTTTTTGCATCAGTCTTAGTGTTTTGAGCATAACTTAAGTTGTGGACCTCTGCTTTAAGCAAGGTTTGATGCTCTGGAAACTTCAGAGAGTTCTCTACAACTTTTGTGTTTTGAGCTAGAGTTGATTTTATTGCTAAGGTCGACTGGCACAGTTGAATATTTTTATGCTCATGTTGTCAACTTTGTTTTGCCCGGATTTAGTCAAAAATTCATATTTAATTTTATGCATGTTCAAATCAAGAAATTCTAATTGAAATTTATTTTAGACTTATTTGGCTAGCTTCATTTTAAATTTCAAGATTTTTGAAATTGTGTAGATTAGATTAGGACACGTTGAATCTTAAGTATGTAGAGTACTAAGTTGCAATTGAATGCAAGAGTCAAGCTTGTTATGTAGTATTGATGCATAGCTATGTGTAGGAGTGGATAAGGATAAATGAGACACCACTCACTAAGGAAAGTTTGTCATTTGAAAGAATTGAAGCATTGTATATAAGTAATTATTAATATAGTGATATGTATAGTAATTCTCTTGAATTAAAGAATTATGTGCTACGAATGATTTGGACAAGTATGTGATGTGGTATAAATAATATATATGATATGTATATATTGTGAGAATAATGAAGTGTGATAAATTGATTGATTTAATATGGTGCAAAGTGAGGTATGAATATTAATTGTGAATTAAAAATGTGTATGTGGCTTGATTGATGAGAATGAGAAATTGTGAGGATATGTGTGATACTGAGGCTGAGCCGGGCGGATAGCATTCACTGATAGTGAAATCTGAAATTGAACCGGGTGGAAAGTTCCAGTAGTAGTCACATGTGTAAATAATAAAATTTATGAGATGGGCAAGCTGAGCCGGGTGTATAGCTACCCAATGATATATATATATGAGGATGTGAGAACTGGGACTGAGCCAGGCGGATAGTCTCAGTATGTGACCACTTGTGAGAAATGCACATGTGAGGTAGTTTTGGTCGAAAACCAAACTATTATATGTTATGAATGAATGAGTTTTGGTATTATGTGATGAGATGTGATTATTAATGCATATTGTTGTTATATGTATACATTGGTATACCTTGAGTATATGATTTGTGTATTATATGGATATGTGCTATATGAAATCTTAAAGTGGTGTGTATGTATTAAAATAAGGTAATAGTTCTTATTTGAACTTAATCTATTAAATCTTTGTTATATGTTTGACTTAATTAGTTCTTGAGGAGATGTATATGTATGGTTATATTGGTAATTACTTATTGAGTCGCAAGCTCATCCCTTTGCAACTATTTTTTAGGAAATAGTTAGTCCGAGCTTGAGGCTTATGTAGTAGTGACTTCCGGAGGGCTCGAGGTGTGCTTGGTGATACCAACATCCATCTTCATTAGCATGCACCTCATGCATTTTTGTATTAATGTTTTGAACATTGAGTTATATGCAATGCTATATAGAATTATACTGTGTAATATGCATTAAAGTTATGAATTGTGAAGTTTATGTATATATTTAGATGAGCATTTTATGCTATATATATGAAAACATTATCCTAGAAGCATATTACATGTGTGCTATACGAAATAGGTGTATTTTAATCAGGTTTTGGGATAGAGCAGGGAGGGTTGCCACGAGTCAGTGGCGGGCGCCAGCGACTGTCGAGCGCCAGTTAGCCTGGCTGCCTCCAGCCACTGGTAAGTGCCAGTGACTGGCGAGTGCCAGTTGGCCTGGCTGCCTCCAGCCACTGTGACCGCCAGTCCCCTGGCGTAACCCTGTATAAAAAAATTTTATTCAATTGATTCACTCTTTGTATGTATGTAATTGTTTGTGGAGTACATGAATGGTGCATGGTATGTATGTATACTCAAAATATAATTGAGTTTATTTCTATTTGCACACGTATTAGAGTTTATTTGAGGCCACGTGTTACGAGTCTCACAGCGAGTCTATTTACGAACTTGCTAAACGAGCCTGTTCATAAGCTTGTTCACGAGCCCGTTTATGAACTTTTTAAATGAGCCCATTCACGAACTTCCTAAACAAGCATGTTTGCGAGCCTGTTTGTGAGTTTATTCATGAACATTCCTAAATGAGCCTATTCGTGAGTCTATTTACGAGCTGACTCATGAACATATTAACGAGCCTGTTTACATGCTTTAACGAGCTGAGCTTTGGGATGTTTGAGCTCTGTTCATTTATCACACGAGCTTTAAAATTAAGCTCGGGCTCAGCTCGTTTAACTTAACAAACTAGCTCGAATGTGCTTTTAACGAGCGGAGCTCTGAGTGGCTCGCGATCCTCTCTGTTCGTTTACAGCCCTACTTGACATCACTACTATTGAAAATTGAAATTGATTTAATCAGCCTTATATATTTAATGCTAATAGCTGAACATTCTATATATTAACTAGTTATCAAAAAAATTTTTGGTACCATGCACTTGACAATATCATGATTAAATCCTGAAAAGATGTATTTAATCGACCTTTTCCTTTGCTAGCAAATATGCTCTGGTACATGAATTTGGTTTCGTCATGACCGATTAAATATCAACATAAGGCCAAAAAAATGATTGATGCACTTATTTGCCCATGACCAATTAGCACATGCAAGCTCAACTTCTTTTCATGCCATTATCCCCTTTATGCATGATTGAGTTTATTTATTTGGTCTTTGTTTTAATATTTCATATCTCTATCATTTTAGTTACCATCAACTAAAATATATAAACATATGATCGAACAACGTTTGTTTAGTGGCTATCTCATGACCAATTAAAACTCTTTCACCAATATAACCCACTTTAATGACCAATTTATAGTTCTTTTTATTATGACCGAACTCCACTAACCTATGGCTTTTTCCATTTTCATGGTTTTTTTAAAAAAAAATAAGCATTCGGTCTTACTAGTGAGCGATTAAGACTATTAGTAATGCTGCATGGCTTTCTTTTCAACCAACTTCCACTTTACATGTCATGACCAATTTACACTATTCTAGCCTTCCTTCTCTTTATTTTCCTTGTACCAATTTTATTAGCCCGTTACTTTTTTTCAATTTATTATTATGGGCGATACAAAATCATGGCCTTTCATGGCCAAACAAAGAAAAATTTTGTACGTAGCCGATTATACAACCATGAATTCACTTAATTGGTCATATCTCCAAATTGGTGGTTACATTAAATATAAGAAACGATGAATTTTTCCCTTTTTTAAATGGCTAGGAACTGAGTTCTAATGTCATTTTTTCTCATTGATTTACCAAGATCGATTATTATATTTTCTCCTCTTCTTTAATTAATCATAAGAGAGGGCATGCTTACTCCTATTAATGTAAATATTCGGTCTCTAATGACTGATTTTAGAACTTCAAGAAGTGTTGATATTAATAATGATCAATGCATCATAAAAATCAATTGGTTTGTCATGTATCTCTCTAACTTCTCTAAGATAAGTGAAAATTCAGACCGAATCATCAAAAAAAATTCCTGAGTCTCCACATAACCTAAGGCTGATTGTACTAAGTCACTGACTTATAAATTATGTTCTTTCATTATACTTTAGTTGGCCATGACAAAAACCTTTCATTAGATGCTACACTTTCGGGCAATATGCCTCCAATGTGACCGAATGTGTTTGGTCATGATCTTCCTTGATTGTGGAATTATTAAAGATGCCCTCAATTACTCATTAATTTTAATCTCATCAAGCTTAATTATCTCTCTATCTACCGTGGACTTTTTGAAGTTGTTTGATAGTGTGATTGTACTAACATCCTATTGGGTCTCACCATCCTTCCTTTCCTCTACCAAAAAATCTTCTTTGACCTTTTCTACTTTAATCGACCAATACTATTGTGTTTTTCCTTTGTATCTTATCCTCTTGTGCACATCAAAGTTAAAGAAGGATTTTTCAAATAGTCTCTCTCCTCTATACATCCTTTTGGTTGTATCTATTTGCATTTTATGAAGTGATAGGTTATACTTACTTGACTTCTTCTTTCTTGCCCTATTGCTTGCAACTTGAGGCCCTTTGTACTCCTCTTGAGTAACTTCATTCACTTTAATACAGAGCATCCCGATCAATATTGAAGGTCTTGCAGCTTTAATCTTCCTTGTTCTTTTCTTAGTAAGAGTTAGTGTTCCTAGTGTCTAACACTCACTTAGTTTGCCTCTAACGCACTTAGCTATATTATCCTTCTTAACTTTTAAACCTAAGACCAAACAATCCTCTTGATTCTAAATTTCTTCAAATGGGACCTTATTTTTACTCATTATCCTGGAGAATGTTTTCATAGGTAACAATATGATGTGTTATATTTAAAAAAAAGTCTATGAACTTGTGGCCTTCAAAATGTTCTCTCATAGAATAATTAAGGCCATTCACCACCATAGATACACATTCAGCGTCACTAATGGCTGATTGACATTATATTCATAACTTCTAAATCTTGTCATGAACTCCTCTACTGACTCCCCAGGAAGGTGGTGAATCACTTTGATATCCTCTATTTAAGTTTATTTCAAGCTCATTAGGTGCCCCAATTCTATCACCCTATCATAATAAAAAGAAGATTGATTGGCCTTAAGTGACCTCCTAAGAATTTGAACATTACCATGCAAGTTCAGGGATTCTCCTCTTAGACCTTCATAGCTCCATTTAGGAATTTCTACATTTGGTCTTCCATCCAAGAGAGATGTTAAATGTTGTATATTAACATTGATCTCTTTAAGATGCCTCTTTAATTCTCTTTGTATCTCCTTATTTCTCTCCACAATCGGTGCAACTATTGTTGACATTTGACCAATTAAATCATTGAGTATAAAATGGTTCACTCTTGATACTTCATCTCTTAAGAATTCTATATCACCACGATTTAAAGTCCCCTGTAACACCTGCATCTTAAATGCACTGTTTATGCAATATATTTTCATGACATATAGAGTAGAGTCATGGATTATATTCAAGTTTAGGTTGTGTGTATATGGGTAGAGCGGGGCTTAATTGTAAGAAAAATTTTGGAGTTATTTATCATAAAGTTAAGGATTATTATGTAATAATCCTAGTTCAATAAGGGGGTGATGGGACATTGTGGTGATATTTGTTAATATTTATCAAGATTATTAGTTTTATTTTATTTTGGTGATAATTATCATTATTAAGGGGGACACCTAAGGCTAAACTTGGTTGATTGTGATTGGTTGATTGTGTATGTATGTATATGTATTAATGAGTGTGTAGAGAATTGTAGAGAGGAAGAAAGAGAGTGATCTTATTTTGCTTGGGAGATTTTAATAATTCTCTACTCATTTAGCAAGGATTTTGAGGAGCTATATGAGATCTAGAAGTTGTTTGAGCATCATTTTGGTAAGCCTTGCATTTATTTATGGGTATTTGAGTTAGGTTTTTATGTTGTAAATTCGGGTTCTATTTTTCATATGCATCAGTCTTATTTTTTGATAATAACTTGAGTTGTAGAGCTCTTATTTGAGCAAGGTTTAATGCTCTGGAAACTTCAGAGTGTCCTCTACAACTTTTATATTTTGAGCTTGAGCTGATTTACTGTTAAGACTGTCTAATTTAGACCGACATTTTCCTGTTTAACCTGTCAACTCTGTTTAACTCGAGTTTAATAAAAAATTCATAATTAATTCTATACATATTTGATTTGAGTAATTCCAATTGGAATTGGAAGTAGACTCATATTTCACCCCAATCTCTTATAATTTTTTATTAAATTAAGGTGTATAATGATCAATTTAATAAATTAAGTGAACAAACTAATAAAATATATTATGTTTAAGAGATTGGGGCCTTGGGGGTGAATTAAACCCAATATACGAATAGCAAATTCTTTTGATTAACATAGAACCATAGAAGTTGTATAATACAATTGCAATAAAACAATTTCATAGCTATCATAGATCACCATCCATCAACGCTATTTAAAAAGGATGTGCATAAACATAGAGGTCGATCACATTTGCCGGTATTTTCACAAAATTAATATTAACAAGTAGAATAAAATAACTTGGTCTTTAATTAACTTTAATAATTCAATCTTAATATTTTAGATGACGATAATTAGTGTTTTGTTAAGCATTTGGTTAACATCAACATGACTTAATTAAATTCTGGCATTTATTTGTATAAAAATCACTTATAAATTGGACACCAAGGGTCAAATCTTTATATTTGTTTCTTGTGTGAGCTATTATAAATTGAAATATATTAATATTTAAGATTTACTTATTTAGTGATTGGATTCTTTATGATAAAAAAAAATTTAAAAATATTTACTCGTTTGAGGAAGAAAGCAAGCACATGGTCTAGATGTTTTTACTTATTTTTACAAATTGCCTCTTAAATATATATATTTTTTGCTAACTTGATATTTTTTAAGAAATAGTACCATTATCATGCATAAAAAGATTATAGGGTATTTTACAAGGTTAAATGCATATTTATATTTATATTTTTCATTAATTGCTCACTTATTTAATTTCAATTTTGATTTGTAATTTGTAATATTTATTTTATAACACTTTTCAATTGGTAAATATCTTTGAAAAGCAACCATGTGATATATCTAGGGCTAAAAAATATCTAATGGTAATAAAATTAGGTTAAAGACATTTTTAGTGTTTGAAATTTTTTTTTAGAGAAAAGATGAATTTTTCATTCATTGAAGATAAAAAAAATACATTTTGATGAATAAATAATATAAATAAACTATAATTAAGAAGTATTGAAATAATATCTCACTTAAAATGTGAAGTCGTTCATCGTTATTTTTCAATTGCGTTGAAAAAACTATTTTAATTTGTAACTCGAAGATCCGTTCGGAAATCTTTATGCTCTACTCCATGGTGTTGATTAGTCATAAATTGACTTTATAATTTTTAATTGAATCCGACTATAGAACTATCAATGAAAGTTTCACAATGGAGAGAACTATAAACTTTACAAAGGATAACCATCAAAATTCAATAAAAGAATTAAAAATTTCAATGTCTTAAGTTACACGTAAAAAAAAACTTCATTTTCTTCAGTTTCTATTTGACATTCATTACATAGAACCTAAATATTCTATTAAACATTCTACAAAATAAAGAAAGAAGTAAAAAAGAGTTTGGACTAAACTACCAAGCTCTCATCTTAAAAATAGAATATTAACTCCTATTATAAGTGATAAAAACAAATGAGCTATATCATGTCTCGATGACAAGTTAGGTTGGGTCTTGTTCATGTAACAAGTTTGGTTTTGATTTTAGATTGATAATCTTTATATTGTATAGTGTCTGGTGCATTTGAACTTGAACGATGGGGGAAGGTAGCAGTAGAGGAATAAGAGCGATGAAAGAGGCATATTCTAAAATGAAAATTGAAAAGGAGGAAGAAAGGGGATTAGTTTTAGAGAATGATAATATTGGCTATAACGGCAAACATTCGATTACAAGTTGTTCCTAGTGGTAAAATTTTTAACGGATCTATTAACTTTAGTGTAATAAATAATACACTAGCACCTATTTGGAGCCTGTAAGAGAAGTATGCATAAGGAGCTAGAGCCACCTTTGTATTTGTTTCAGTTCTTTCATTAACTAGATTTACGTAGGGTTATCGATGATGGACCTTGGTTATTTGATCAAAACATGTTGGTACTCAATAGGTTAGAGGAGAATATTGCAATAATCCAGGTCCCATTACATTATATGGCTTTTTGGGTTCATGTATACAATATGCCTGTAGGTTTTATGTTAGAAAGAGTAGCTAAGTGAATTATAAATTACATTGGCAGGTATGAAAGCTTCAATGATAACAATCTCATTGGCATTTGGAGGAAGCATATAAGGATTCACATTCATATTGATATAAGGGCTCTATTAAAGAGACATATAAAAGTCAAGAAGAATAATAGTGAATGGGCTTGGGTAGATTTCAAATACAAAAGGCTTGGCACCTTCTACTTCTACTTTGTCTGTATAAGATTGGGGCACTCAGAAAGATTTTATGACGTTCTCTTTGAACATGGGGTTATTTGCATCGACCGCAGCCAAATTTTTTATTAGATCCTATTATAATATCCTACATTCATTTAGTCACTTAATTCTTCTTAAACTTTAATTTTGGTTTCACAAAAGTACGTAAAATTATTTTTCGATTGATGATGATGACGTGGAGCTTACGTGAAGTCACATATGAAAAATTTCTTTTTAAATTTCCATCTAGTAGGACACGTGGTACTACATCAGTGCCATGTGTCTCATTTATTTTTTATTTTTAAAGAATTAAATTTACTTATTTTAATTCTTGTAAAGCATAGAGATGAAGATTTTAAGTGTTTTCGCCAGAATTTATTTCCTATTTCAGAACTAAACCAGATGTAAAATCAATAATTCAATTCAGCTCCACTATCTCAAAAAAAAAAACAAATCCGGCTCCATTGCCTGCAAAATTTCATAGCAATAACTTTATAGTTTGTATCTCAAAAAAATCATAGTTTACTAGTGGAAAAAATGTTGATTATAAGAAGATAAGAGTCCTACAACAAACAAAACACAATCACTTTTTTTTAATT
>CATIWO010225488.1:0-11432 GCA_949673435.1 Macaranga tanarius | reverse complement strand
AAAGCAATAACAAGCAATAAATAGCAACAACAAGCAACAAATAGCAACAACAAGTAACAAAAAGCAACAACAAGCAACAAATATAATAAAATTAAAACAATAAATATAATTTTTACTTTTATTAGTATCAATAATAAAAATAATAATTCATTTGATATATTTCATAATTTTTTTGATATTTTTATTGAAAAAATAATTATTGAATACTATGGATAATTTTTAATTTAATTAGTTTAATTTCTAAATTCTAATTAATTATGAAAAAATAATTATTTAAGACTATGTCTATTACGTGCAATGAACTTAACTGCCCTAATCTATGGACAGAGCAATCCATATTGAAAAATGTCAATCAACTAGCGTTTGATAAAAAAAATACAATTATTATATGTTTGGTGAGAAATAGAAATTATTCACATATAGATATGTATGCATGATATGCTTTGTCAATATAATTATCACAATGAACCCTCAAAGAAATTTAACTTATAACTAGTGTAAAATTTAACTTTTTATTTTCTATTTTTCATTTTTTATTAAGACAACAAAAGATATTATGAATAAAAAAAATTAAATTTGTATAAAATTTAAAATTTAAATTAACAAGCAACAACAAGTAACAAAAAGCAACAACAAGCAACAAAAAGTAATAAAAAGCAACAACAAGTAACAACAAATAACAAAAAGCGATAAATATAATAAAATTAAGACAATAAATATAATTTTTACTTTTATTAGTATCAATAATAATAAATAATAATTCATTTGATATATTTCATAATTTTTTTGATATTTTTATTGAAAAATAATTTTTGAATACTATGGGTAATTTTTAATTTAATTAGTTTAATTTCTAAATTCTAATTAATTATGAAAAAAATAATTCTCAATTTTCTCAATTTTCTTTGGATACACACAATGGAATACACCATCTGACGATCTCTTTACTGTATTATACATATTATATTATTGACGTGAGGGATAATATTTTTTAGGCTAAAACAAGTGGTAACATCAACATATGTTTGGTGAGAAATAGAAATTATTCACATATAGATATGTATGCATGATATGCTTTGTCAATATAATTATCACAATGAATTCAAAGAAATTTAACTTATAACTAGTGTAAAATTTAACTTTATAACTAGTGTAAAATTTAACTTTTTATTTTCTATTTTCATTTTTTATCAAGACAACAAAAGATATTATGAATAAAAAAAAATTAATTTTGTATAAAATTTAAAATTTAAATTAACAAGCAACAACAAGTAACAAAAAGCAACAAAAAGAGAAAAAATAATTATTGAAGACTATGGGTAATTTTTTATTTAATTAGCCTAATTTTTATATTTTAAATAATAGTAAATATCAAAATTATTCAAGGTTAGCTAAAATTGATCGATTGTTGTCAGATTTGAATATGGCTAATGCATGCCTTGCATGTTTAATTTTGGACGCTTTTTGTGTGAGTGTGTTTGTCTCTCCCTATTATGGGTGCATAGCTGCCCATGAGTGATTATTTTAGTTTCAAGTCTTCTTACTTCAAGGCATGTTCTTGCGAAATGCAGGCTAGATACCAAGTACCGCTGTTCTGCTTGTTTGCTTTATTTTTTTTTCTTTTTTTTTTGCTAGTCGCATAAAAACCGCTGTTTTTCTTGGCAACACTTTTTAGAGTGAAACAAAAAACACCAAACACTTGTAAGTATATAAATTTGTTGTTATTGTTAAAGTTGAAGTTGCTGTTTTACCAATTACTACCTGAAATGAAAGACTCTACTATTCGATATCAAACGTATGGAAATTACCAAATCCCTCATTAAACAAAACAAAACAAATATAAATGAAAAATAGCTTTTTTTTTTCCTTCTTCTTCTTCTTATTTCTCCAGTCTATTCTATTTGCTTTCTCTTTCTCCTCTCTAGTCTTTTTCTAGCCCTCTGGTCCCTCACTATTTTTTCTTCTCAAATTTACTCTACCACCACCACTACCATACTATACAATACTACTGTGCTACATCACCATCACCTCACAACCGATAAAACCCCTTTACTTCTTTCACTTTTTTTTTATCACAAAATGAAATAATTATATATATATACACACACACACACACACACACACAATGTTTTACTTCTTTCACTTTTGAAATAAAGAACATTCAAATAATGTTTTAGCAATTAAAATTTTATTCTTGCAAGAAAAAAAAAGGTCCCACCAGCTAAAGTCGCTTTTTTCCTTTTGAAACTAAGCAATTGAAGTCCTACATGGCAATTTTATAATAGGACATCTATACGCAATAGCTTACACTTCACCACAGGGAATTAGTCCTCTCATATACAATTTCACACAAAATTCCCAATCTTAAAACCCTAGAAAAATCAATTGCAAGCAATCAACAGCACTGGCGATGGCGCAAGATAGCAACAAGAGAAAGAAACCAAACATACTGATAACAGGAACACCCAGAACAGGCAAAACGACGATGTCGATTGCTCTTGCAGAGGCCATGTAATTTTGCCATATAAATATCTTTGTTTCAGTTACAAAACTGGCAGAATTGGGTGAGGAAGCTGGTAAAATGATTTTATCAGGAGAAATTTGATGGAGAAAATCAGTTGGTTATTTTTGAAAGATAAAAAAAATGTAGGCCAAAACTGAAAACATAAAAAGTAACTCTGAAAAAATAAAAAGGGCTAGACTATAAAAGAAAGAAGTCTGATCAAACAGGCTATTTTTTGAAATTTCCTCTTTTATTTTAAAGAGCATTTTATTTATTCTATTAATATAAAGAATAAAAAAATATTTAAGTCTAGTAGACTCTTTAAAATTAATTAAATTT
The DNA here is from genome assembly GCA_949673435.1 of Macaranga tanarius. NCBI lineage: Eukaryota > Viridiplantae > Streptophyta > Magnoliopsida > Malpighiales > Euphorbiaceae > Macaranga > Macaranga tanarius. Next base: position 8,590 of record CATIWO010225488.1, on the reverse strand, counting down.
TCTTTTTATTTTTTTATAAAAGCATTAATAATTTTAAGTTTTTCACAAATAAAATAATTACATTCAATCAATAATAAAAAAAATTGAATTAATATGTAAATTACATGAAAATTAGTACTTATAGTATCAAGATAAAAAAAATAAAAGTAAATTATCTACATGTATAAAGTCATACTAATACTATACTGTAAATATAAAAAAGGTTTAATTACAATTACCCCTCTAAGGTTAGGTCATAATCACTACTCCATCCCTCTATTTTTAAAAATAATTAAAAACTCCTTCAGTTTTAGTTTGATCAAACAATTTCCCTTCCATTAAATAAGAGTTAAATGATATGAAAAAGTCATATTTTTTAACACCCTCCAGGTGCCATATACAAGTGTTCAATTCAAAATCATACATGTGGCAACATTAAAATTTTGGTAAAAAGATAATTATATATATAAGTATAAGTTTGTACATAATACATAAATTATACATATGTATATAAAGGTATACATAATTACATTACAAAAATTCTTAATGCCAAAATGATGATATGCTCATGTGGATGAAGAAGTTGATCATCAAGCACGCTGTTGTCCTACCTTAGCTCACCACTAATCACGCTTCAAGCTTTATCCAAAATAAAACTTCAAGCTAATCTAATTAACACCTGAAAACCACAATTGCAAAGGAATGAGATTGCGACTCAATAAGCAATTAGTAATACAATGACCCATATAAAACTTCTCAAGAACTAATTAAGAGAAATTAACTTAATTAACTAAAATATGGACTACACGGGCGTGTCTCTCCCCGTGTAGTCTACTAGTCAAAATTCATAGTTAGAACACAGTCTGGTACATGGCTGTGTTTCGACTCGTGTACCTCACTGTCCAAAATTTGACATTCATACACAACCAAGGACACGCCCGTGTCTTTACCCGTGTACCTCTCTGGACAAAATTATTACCTCTAATATGCCCATGTCTTGACACATGGTCTGAGATATGCCCGTGTCTCAGCCTGTGTTCTCAACCTGTAATTCATTTGTATAACTTCCTATCATCCTAACAAGTTATCTAACATCCAATACTTATTTGTTGGTGCCTCATAAACACCAACCATATTAAGCATATAATCCACAATCACATTTCCAAACCAAACTTCACATTCAAGTACACACACACACACACACACACACACACACACGCACACACACACACAGACACACACACAGACACACACACACACGCACACACACACACACACACACACACACACACACACACACATATATATATATATATATCAACATAATGCAACAATATATGTTATGCAAGTTAGTTATCCTCACATGTTCCATACGCGAAGCACACGTTTATCATTTACTTTATTCCTCATATAATTCATATTTCCACATTCATTTTACTCGTGGCCATTCCTGAGACTCTCTGCCTAGCTCAGTCTCAAATCTCACATATATACATATACATTTCACATAAATGGCCACATCCGAGACTCTCTGCCCTGCTCAATCTCAGATCGTGAAGCTCAATCTCCACACACACACGTTTTCCTCATATACCTCACAAAAGTCATTATACATATATTTTTCACCATCACAATTCAATATTCATTTCACATCCAACCACATGGTGAAATCATAATTCATAATTCACCACAAATATTGTATACTTATATAACCTATTCTTTCCATAATTAATGACACACACACACAAAATCAAACATAGATAACAATTATAGTTACGAGAGAATTAATATATGTAAGCATTTTATTAACAATTACTTACCTTAAAGCTTTAACTCCTCCACAAGCAAAACTTCCCCCTTAATGAGTAGGGTCTCCTTTTTCTCTTTCAGCTCCTACACACCACCATATAACAATTTATAACAACAAACATTATAATTCATTCCACATACACAAAGTGTAATTAATTGCTCTAAATTCAACGTGACTTAAATACACACACATAAATCCAATAACCCCTTAAATTACTATCAAAGCCAGGGTTATGTGTCTACTTCCAATTTCAATTGAAATCACTCAATTTGGTCAAGTGTGAAATTAATTATGGATTTTAGAATCCATTTGGCCAAAATAGAGCACAACAAGGCATCTAGGGAGCAATAAAATGTCTAGCCCTAATTGACCCTCATAACTATGAATTCAATTAAAACTACACAAAAATTGAAGAGGACTCTCTGAAGTTTCCAAGGAGTCTAACCTTGCTCAATTTAGAGCTGTATAGCTCAAGATATGGCACAAACAAGAAGAGTAAAAAATAGAGCAAAACATACCCCGAAATTTCAACTAATAAAAACTCAACTAAATTCAATCAATTACACAAGTAAGCTTACCAATTTAACTTCAATGGCCAAAAGACTTCCTAATAACTTCTAAATATTAGCTCAAGCAAAATCAAAACCTCTCAAAAACTGTCCAAGAACCTCTTTTCTTCTTCTTAAATTTCTCTACAAATCCCACTTACACACACACACTCACTAATAATTAAATATACATATATATTATTAGCCAATTAAAACTCTCTAAATGACCCTAAATTCTTCATAACATAATTACATATTAAATACATATATATCTCTTAACATCAATAATAACACTAATATAATAATAACCATAATAATATCTTCTAATTAAATATTCACACAAATTCTCAAAATATCCATAAAACTCATTGATGCAATAAGAATATTGCATAATACCCCTCTTAACTTTCTATTACTACAACTAACTCCAAACTTGCCTTCTAATTTGGTCCCTCTTTACATTTATACCCATACTTAAACTTAAATAAAATATACTAACTCTTTTTGTATAAATGCAATACTTACATCACACACACGTGTGCTAAAGTGTGGGTGTTACATTTTTTCTCTCTAAATAAAATTTCATCTCCAAAATTCATTACTTACCATCTTATAGGAACAAATATGGATATTTCTACTTCATCTGCTCTTCCACTTCCCATGTGGCCTTTTTAAGTGAATGGTGGCTCCACTTCACCTTCACTATCGGAATTTCTTTATTTCTCAATTGCTTTACCTTCCGATCAAGTATTTTTATTGGTTCCTCCATATAGGTTAGCTTCTCGAATATTTTAATCTCAGGCTCTTATATGATATGGCTCGAATCTAATCGGTATCGTCATAGCATCGATATATGAAACACGTCATGTATAGAAGATAATTCTCTTGGAAGAGCCAACCTAAATGCCAGTGGTCCAATCCTCTCGATGATCTCATAAGGTCCAATATACTTTGGACTCAGTTTTCTGTGCTTACCAAACTGCAAAATTCCTTTCCATGGCGATACTTTTAAGAAAACCCTCTCTCCAACATCATATTCTATTTCCCGATGATGTTTATCTATATAATGCTTCTGGCAATCTTGGGCCACTTTCAAACATTTCTTGATCACTTGAACTTTTTCTACAGTTTCTTGTATCAAGTTCGGTCCTTCAATTTATCACAAATCTTTAACATCCCAACAAATCAGACTTCGACAATTTCTTCTATAAAGAGCTTTATACGGTGTTATTCCAATGCTAGAATGAAAACTGTTATTGTAGGCGAATTCTAGCAATGACAAATGATCGTCCCAATTGCCTTTGAACTCCATAGCACAAGCTCTCATCATATCTTCTAAAGTTTGAACCGTCCTCTCCGACTGTCCATCCGTTTGAGGATGAAAAGTAGTACTAAAGTGCAATTTAGTACCCAATGCTCCTTGGAGGCTTCCCCAAAAATGCAATGTGAACCACGAATCTCAATAAGATACAATTGACACAGGAACCCCATGCAATCTCATAATCTCAGAATTATATATAGATGCCAATTTATCTAATCAATCTGTTGATTGAATAGGTAAGAAGTGAGCTAATTTGGTGAGTTGGTCAACAATTACCCAAACTGCGTCATGTCTCTGAAAAGTTCTAGGCAACCCAATCACAAAATCCATCGTTATCCTCTTCCATTTCCACTCTGGTATCTTCAATGAGTGTAACTTTCCTGTAGGTGCTTGATGTTCAGATTTTACTTGTTGGTATGTCAAGCATTTAGCCATATATTCCACCATATCTTTTTTAATTGTCGGCCACCAATAAAAAGGCTTCAAATCCCGGTACATTTTTGTGCTTCCAGGATGCATCGCATACTTAGCAGTATGTGCTTCATTTATAATTTATCTTCTCAATTCACCAACATTCAGATACACACTCGATTGTCGATCACTAACATGCCATCTTCTCTAATTGCAAATTGAGTATTGATTCCTATTTCTACTTTTTCTTTCATTATTTTCAAGTTTGAGCCTTCCCAATTTGATCCACTATTGATGGTTGAACTTGTAATGCCGCTAATAAGTGGTCTTCCTTCACATCAAGATTAAGATTCATTTTTCACAATGCTATAAGGTTCTCTCTTCCATAACTAATTGTTCCCATCGAATTCTCCACAGTTTTGCGACTTAAAGCATCGGCCACTACATTTGCCTTTCCTGAATGGTACTCAATGGTACAATCGTAGTCCTTCAATAGCTCCATATATCTTCGTTGCCTCAAATTTAACTCTTTTTGCGTGGAAACATATTTCAAACTCTTGTGATCAGTGAAAATAGGAAATTTTTCTCCATACAAATAATGTCTCCAAATCTTCAAAGCATGGACAATAGCGGCTAACTCCAAATCATAGGTAGGATAATTTGCTTTATGTGTTCGTAAATGTCTTGAAACATAGGCGATCACCCTTCCATTTTGTATGAGAACACACCCTAAACCTTATCCCAAAGCATCTGTATACACAACAAATCCCCCATCTCCAGTTAGTAATGCAAGCACTAGAGTAGTAGTCAAAGCTTCTTTCAATTTCTTAAAACTTCATTGGCATTTGTCAATCCACCGGAATGGTAAATTCTTCTTCAATAAGTTCATCAAAGGCCTTGCAATAATAGAAAATTCTTGAATAAATCTTCGATAATATCCAGCCAATCCCAGAAAACTCTGAATTTCTGTCACATTTCTAGGTGCTTCCCACTCTATAATTGCTTTTATCTTTGATGGATCGAGTTTCACTCTTTCCTTCGAGACTATATACCCGAGAAAAGTAATTTCTTCCATCCAATATTCACATTTGCTAAATTTGGCATACAACTATTGCTCTCTCAATATCTGTAAAGCTGTTCGAAGATGCTATTCATGCAATTCCTTACTTGAAGAATATATAAGAATATCGTCGATGAAGACTATCATAAACTGATCTAGATATTATTGAAAAGTTTTGTTCATCAACGACATGAATGTAGCAGGTGCATTCGTCAAACCAAAGGTATAACCAAAAACTCAAAATGCCCGTATTTAGTTCAGAATGCAGTCTTAGAAATAGAAGATTCAACCACCCTAAGTTGCCAATATCCCGATCTTAAATCTATTTTGGAGAATACCGTGGCATCTTTCAATTGATCGAGTAGATCATCAATTCTCGGCAATAGATACTTATTCTTTACCGTGATTCTATTCAACTTTCAGTAGTCTATGCACAACCATATACTCCCATCCTTTTTCTTCACAAATAACATCGGAGCTCCCCAAGGTGATATACTTGGTATGATAAATCCCTTCTCTAATAACTCCTCTAACTATTTTTTTAGTTCCTTCAACTCTGTTGGTGCCATTCTATACAGAGAAATTAATATCGGTGTCGGTCCTAGAGATACATCAGGAAATCCCGGTAATTCATCTAGAAATACATCAGAAAATTCTCTAACCACTGGTACCTCTTTTACTCCTGGACTAACTTTGGTGGTGTCAACAATATTAGCCCAATACGCCTCACACCCATTTTAATTAGTTAAAATGTTGTCACCGCTGAAATTAAACAATAAGGCACAACCTTTCTCTCTCCTACCAATGCTATCTTTTTCTACCCTTCGACATATATAACTACTTCCTTAGTGTAGCAATCCACAATAGCATGGTGTTTAAATAATCAATCCATTCCCAAAATGACATTAAATTCATCTAGTTTAATAATCACTAAGTCTGCATATAATATGTCCCCACTAACTAATGAGTATAAATCCGCAAGTGCACAGAATCATATCAAGTAGTAATAAAGATATCGTCCCACAGAGGTTGTAAATTGAATACTGAAATACTAACTATGTTCGTTTGTTTAGATACCAAAATAGAGTTTGGATTCTTTAAGAATTAAAACTAAATTAAAATAAAGAAAAAATCAAATTCAAACAAATATTAAAAGCTAGGGTTCTTATTCTCAATTAGACCATTTTAAGAGATTGATTAACCAACTAGGTCTATGCTATTCCAAATTCATTTTGAAGGGATCTTAGAAACCATAGGTTTTTCTCTCAGATAAATCTATAATTAATTGGGAATCAATTAACACTAAGTTTATAGACTCTCACCAATCTAATGTCTTTTAAATCTAATTTTAAACACAACCTTTTAATCAATACTAATCACTTAACTGCCTCTCAACTAATTAAGTAATTAATAGGTCATTGCCTAATCCTACATAACCTATGTCTCGATTAAGCCTATAATATTAATTCAATCTTAGAGTGATTAGTCCTAAAATGACATTAAGCACAACAATAACCAATGAATTAGATCTAGCAACCTAACATTAATCATAATAAGCACATGGTCAATTCAGAATAAGGACCCTAAAAAGGAATCTAGCCACTTATATTAAAAAGAAAATAAAATAATGGAGAAATGAAAACAATTCCAAACATAATGAATAAATAAAAGAGTTGATATAAGAAAAATCCCCTTCTAAATGATGTAAGGAAGCCTTGCTCTTCTAACTTCAAGCCAAGTGTCTCCTCTACTATGAACTAAAATAAAATAGAATGAAAATGTATTATGAATAAAAAAGAATAGAAAACCAAAACAAGAACAACCTCTAATGAAAATTAAAATGATTCTATTTATAGACCTAGAGACTTAGTGAGAAAGGTCATCTGAAACCCTTCAAACTCTATCTAACCAAGAGCTAAAAGATAAGCTTAATCCTAACTAAACTTCAGCTTCAAATCTACTTCTGATTAACTGCCACATCAGCTATGTACGGGTGCACACGAATTTGACACAGGCGTGCAACATATGAACTCTGAATCACTCGGAGATAGGCACAGGCGTGCTCAATTTTGGCACAGCCGTGCACCCCTGTATCTTGCTTTTCTTAAGACTCAGGCACGGCCGTGCACGAATATGGCATGGGCGTGCAAACCTAAAGCGAGGATAGCCTTCAAATATGATCTCTAATCTTATTTCATCTTCAATTTTGGTCTTCATCTTGTCCCAATGCATCTTACCAATAAAACTTAACAAAGATTATCTATTTAACATTAAAATAACTAAATCCTAAATACTTTAAAATAAAATAACAAAACTAACTAAATCAACTAAAAACTAACTAAACATGTAACTATTAAACCTAATATGCAATAAAATGAAGTGCTCAAAATAAGTATTTTTCACACTCATCGAATTTCCCCACACTTGAGCCTTAGCTTGTCCTCAAGCAAAAATAAGAGAACAACCTATTTATAAAAAGAACCAATATCATTAGTAGTTTTTAACTTGAGGAATCATTTTAATCTCCCTTGAACACAATGTTTACAACTAAAAATTAAAGTAATAACTCATAACCAAGAACATAACAATTACCAAGTGAAAAATAAACTCTCTCATTGAATTCATGAAAAAGCATAGTTAACAACCAAGAAAACCAAATGTCAGTGAAAAACACTAATACTCAAGTAGTTCTTTCATTAAGCACACTTAAAAGGCACATAATTTTATTCCTTAAAATTTCCTTATGGTAGCATCCCCCACCTTTCCATATTACTTAATGTGGATACCTTATTAAAGTTCTTTAGATACTCATACTCTATATAGAGCATTGGAGTACAAATACGAGTGTGTTTTATGCTCCATCTCGCTTTAAAGAATTTTCTTTTCTTGTTTTTTTCTTTTTTTTGGAAACATGAACTACACACTAGATTTAAATTTCCACTTACAATCATCTTCTCAACTATCAAACATCCTAATTCAATCACTCAATGAAGGAGTAAGCATTAGGTTCATTAAAATTTAAAAATCCTTAATCACAAATTATTCCTCTAACTTAATAGTTAAAACAAAGTATTAAAAGGAGACTAACACACTTACTAAAAAAAACACACCTAATGACACTAACGCTTAATAAAAATAAGCTCAAAAACTCAAGTAAAAGGTCTTTTATTCATGCAACAATAAACTAAAATGTAAAATACAAAATAAAAACCAAAACAAAAAAATAAAAGGGAAAGAAAGCTCCCCTAGTTAGATGCATTCGAAGATGAAGTCTCTGGAACTATGATCTCAATATACGGCTCCGTTGATGCCTTAGTTCTTTTATTTTGAGAGATCAATTATTTCAGCTCCTCTACTTTAGCCATCAAATTATCCATCCTTGCATCTCGTATAGTCTCATAAACTTCAAATTTGGTGATCACATCCATAATCATATGACCAACCCTTTGATCAGTTCGATT
>CATIWO010225471.1:0-23016 GCA_949673435.1 Macaranga tanarius | reverse complement strand
TTTCAAGCTAGAGGCTTCACACTTGGGGAGCTCAAGCTTGTAGATCATTATCAACCAAAGTGTTTCGAGCGTGCTACCAACTAAGGAGTATGTAAGTGTTACAATATCTCTTAGTTGTTAGGTCTTCTTCTTGAAAGCATGATTTGGTTAATGTGTTGACATGTCATGTTGTTCTTAATCATGTTTAGCTATGTAAGAGTGCATGTGATATGATCTATGGGCTTGGAAGTGTTTTGTGTTTGATGCAAATGTTGCATGCAATGAAAATTTTTAAATTATGCATTTTCATTGTCCTCTACAGATACTTTCATTCAGTTACCTCATCTCAAGTTCTATTCTTGATAAAACATAATAAACATTAGAAACCATTTCTAGTTCTGAAACTCTTTCAGACTGTTATGTTTGTCTTGGCCAAGAACTTATCCATCAAGAATAAACCTAGATAGGAAAGGACCTTAACCCGGTTCACTCCAGGCAATGAATCCCATCTTGGAAAAACACTCATCCCTACATTCAACCGACTAGAGCCACCACACGCCATATACCCATACATGGCTAGCACAGGTATGTAAGGGGTAACAAACTCTAACCACTTAAATGTGGATAACCGTGATGCCTCAGGTCAAAGGACTATATGCACCATTATGACTTTAGATTGTGATTGTTGATTATAAGTGAATATCCTTATAAGGGTGGTAGAACCTAGACCAATATAGAAGCAGACCCCTAAAGGCCGCTGGAAATAAGAGATCGACGCCGAAAAGAGTGATCTAAGGTGGCTCTATAGGCCCTCCTTCTAGTGTTATGCACCAGCATATGAAAGATAGGCTGGAAGTTATTAGCAGTGCATGAGTCACACTCACCAGGATTTAAGTGACTGGCCTTTAAGGAGCAACCGATCGGCAGTTGGTACTTCCTCTAGTACCGGCGATGAGATGAACAGAGGGCCCCAAATGACTGACCCAAAAAATAAACCCCGCTACCCTCTAGCAACAGTGAAAGTTGGAGAAGAAAATGACTAGAATTGAATGCTCTGATACCATATTGTAACAGAGAAAGAGGAAGAATAATTTTCTCTTATCATTTGAATTAATATGCTATATGTATATATACACAACTAGGTATTCTATTATAGGTAAGTAAGTCTATCAATCAATTATTATAATTTTGCTATCAATCTATCACTATAATTTTGCATGTCAATCACTGATACATTCATACTATAACGATTTCAATGAATATGTTTGCTGAACTTATATTTATTATTATTGATTGCTTATAAGTGTGTTTAAATATTTTAAACCAACTAGTTATACATAATTAGAATTTGAGAATTCAAACTTAGAAGTTAGAGAACTCTACTTAGAGTTTAGTGAAACTCTTAACATCAAATAATGTATTACTGTGCCTAAACTTTCAGTTTATACAGTTGGATACTAGGATTTAGAGGGTAATTGAATACATTAAGTAAACTCTTCGAATCTAGGACTAGTAAAAGACTCTATGAATTAAAATGTTGGGTGTATAGTAATTAGGTATATTGCCATATCTCCTTAATAACATGCAACCCTTTTCCATTATTGATCATAAGAATTAACAATCGCTTCTGCTACCAAATCTATTGTTCCTAAATTGAACAAAGACCTTAAGTTGAATGATGACAATAATTGATGTGGGTCAAATATAATACCCTAGTCTCTAAGACTGAGTATAAAGCAAGTAGGGTGTCAAACATTAGGAAATTTGGAGCAATTTTGTATTAACCGGATAGATACTTAGATGGATAGGCAAATGATATAAAAGAAGATATTAAATTATTCTAACTAAATCTAAAGTTACTAAAGAATTATAAACTATACTAACTAATTTAAATATTACCAACAAGTTTAAGTAGTGTTCATTAGAACTACAATTCATAATTAATCAAGAACTACAATAATTGATAAACACATAAACACATGCAATGATTGGGGAATGTGACCTAAAGTCCTTAAGAGTAACTCTTATTGTCAAATAAGGGAATTTTTATCTAGAGTCTACAAGCATTCTAATGACATTGTAGAAATAAATAAAAACCATTAAATTCTATGCCAATTCTTTAATCCCTCAAAGTGGATTTCTTGTCTCCAAGTACTTTCCTATCCTTTAAGTAATTCTAATTATATTACCGCCAAAATGTACCAATTCTCATTATATACATTTGATTAACACATCATATATAGTGATCAAGCATATCTAATACAATTAAGCACTCAATTGAAATCAAAACATTCAAAGATAAAAATGTAGTTCATAAGATCAATTCATCCTTGCAATTCTAAACAAGAAGTTAGCTAAGATACATATTGATAATTGTCAAATAACCATAAGAAACTAATCCAAACATCAAGCAACTAAATAGAGAAAAGAGAAAAAGATATAGGAAATATGTTGATAAAATCTCCAATGCTCTCCAAGCAGTCACTTGATATTGAATAGCCTTCTTGACTATCTTCCTTGACTACTTGAAAGTGTCTTCTTAAAACTACTTTAAACTAAAATGTACTTTCTAATATGTGATAATAGAACTTCTACTCCCTCTCTCCAGATCAAAAATGATGTATATATAGACCTTAGAGATGGTTACAAGTGATTACAATTCGTTTTGAATTAGAAAGGCACCATTTGAAATGAAAAGTCACCACCCTATGCAGATAGGGTAACTTCAATAGCATTTCCGTCCATCAAAATGATGTTATCTCCAAAGAGTCTTTTCAGAAACGTTGTATTTCTTTGAATTATCTTTCCAACACCACTTGAATCATCTAATTTAGAGGTATATAGAAGAGGTTATGGCCAAAATACAAAAATTGCTCAAAATTGAAAAGTTGCAACTCTTTGGAACTCGACACCACTGAGCCGACTTAGGCTTGACTCGGTACCAGGAGGCTATGTTACAACTTAGCATAATAGGGACGACTCAACACAGCCCCACTTTCTTCTTCCTTTGCTTTTATACACAATTCTTCACTCTAAAGCATCCAAATGCAATTCCAAGCATGAATTAAACCTAAGAGAGCCTTTAAAACACAAAAATAAGATAAATACAACAAAGATTACAATAGTAATGCAATAATCAAGAAAATGTAAATAACAACTAAGAAAAAGTAAAAACAACTATCCTAAATAACTATGCTATTTTGCATCCTAACAACTATGAAGTTTGGAGTATGAAAATTCAGTATGTGCTTCAAGAGCAAGAGGCTTTTAAGATATTAACTATGTATAGATGAACTTGAGGAAGGTAACACTTCTCAGCACATGCATGAAAGTCAAGCCCATCAAGCATGGAAAAAGAAAAATGCCAGTGCTTATATCATTTTGCTGAGCGCGATGAGTGATGGCATCGCGAAAGAATTCAAAGACCATGAGAATGCCATGGATCTATGGAATGTATTTAAAGATAGGTTTGGGGGTGTGTCCTTAACCAGGCTCTAGTCTTTGACTATTAAATTTGACACCTATAAGAAAAGGCCTGATCATTCGATGAAAAGGCACTTGAGGGAAATATCAAACATAATTAATGAGTTGAAGATTGCGGGTTATAAGTTGACCGAAAAGCAAAAGATATAAGATGTTTTTCATTCTTTACCAAATAATTGGGAGAATATAAAGATGAACCTAACCCATTTTATGAATGTTAAGACATTCCAATATTTGATTCACCATTTAGAGCTTGAGGAATATCATATTCCTTCAAGTAAGGCCAAGTCTAAGGTGAATATGACCAGTTCTAGTTTTGGTGGAGAGTGCTAACAAAAAGTGCAAGAATAACAATGGAAATAGAAAAGGACAAGCTTAAAAGAAGCAAAAGGTGGAAAAGAAGAAAAAGTGGTCTAAGAATAAAACAAGGGTGAACGTTTCAAGAGTGAAATGTTTTAATTGTCAAATGAAAGGGAACTATGCAAGAGACTGCATTACGCCTAAGAAGGTACACACTAATTGCTCATATATAAGTGACATTTGTATATCTAGTTCTATATTCTTAACTGAATCTGATCCTTTGTGGATTGTTGATTCAGGAGTAGCAGACCATATGACGAAGGAGCGTAGAGCCTTTGTCAAATTTCAACGAATAGCAAGTGGAGCTAAATGGCTATATATAAGAAACAACGCCAAAGTAGAGGTGAAAGGGATAGGCACTTGCAATTGCGTGGCGGTCGATACTTAATCCTATATGATGCATTTTTTATTCCTAGTATTTGTAAGAATTTAATTTCAGTTTCTGCCTTATTAGAACTTGGTTTTAATTGGTATTTTCTAGATGACAGTGTTAAGCTATATTTAGGTACAAGTTTTTATGGTTCTGGTCACATTTTGAATGGTTTTATTATTATGAATGTTGAATAGTTTGATTTTAATAATAATGCTAGTTTTTCTTTAGTTACCAATTCGTGTGTTATGAGAATGATGTGAATGTATGGCATGCTAGACTTAACCATATTGGGCAAGATTAAATGAGTTGATTAGCCAAAGCTGGTTTGTTAGGTAATTTAGAAAAAGTCAAATTGCCAACTTATGAGCATTGCCTTAAAGGAAAACTAACTAGAAAATAATTTGAAAAAGTTATTAGGGCTAAATATCCATTGCAATTAATCCATTATGATGTTTGTGGTCCATTGAATATGAGGGCAAGGCATGGGTCCTATTACTTCATCACATTTATCGATGACTATACAAGGTATGGTCATATCTATTTGATTGCCCACATGTCTGAAGCTTTGACTTGCTTTAAGACATTTATGAACTTAGTAGAAAATCAATTAGATAGGAAGATTAAACCTTTGAGAACTCACTATGGTCATGAATATCTTTTAGATGAGTTTAGAGCTTTATATGATGAAAAAGGTATAGAACACTGTTGACTATTCCTTGCACTCCACAACAAAATGGTGTTGCAGAAAGAAGAAATTGAACTCTTCTTGATATGGTTAGATCGATGATGGCATAAGCAAATTTGCCTATTTCCTTTTGGGGAGATGCTTTGCTAACGACTGCCTATGTTCTTAACCTAATGCCCTTTAAATCTGTCACATCCATACCTTGTGAGTTGTGGACAAGTCGAAAGCCTGAATTAAGCCATTTAAAACCATAGGGTTATGCTGCTTACACATATGATACCTCGAATAAATATGGAAAATTAGGTCTAAAAGCTAAAAATAGTATCTTTATAAGATACTCTAACGTATGAAAAGGATATGTATTTGTGGGTGAGCACGATAATGGCAGTGTAACAGAATATGAATCACGTGGCATCATATTCTTAGAGAATGAATTTCCTAAGCTAGGAGAAGTACATCAAGATTATACTCTCTATGAAACTCAAGAAATGGATACATATGGATCCCTCCATTTGAGTGGGAGAATTTTGGGGGAGGAAGAAAGTTATGATTTTATACCTCCTTTTGATCCAAATGTTCATGATCCTAATTTGAGTAGGAGTATGGTTCCTAGCTTTAGTGGGAGTACGGAACATGATCCGAGCGGGAGCTTGCCGAATTATGATGAATATATACGCCATGTTTATCAAGATTCGGATGTACGTATATCTTAAAGGACATGTGTTCATATTATTTGGATTTAATATATGTTTGGATATATTTTTCCTTCAACTTCCATAAGTGAAGTTCTTTGAGTGTATTTGTCATATTAAAAACACTTGTTTTAAAAACTAAACTTCATTAATATTATTAAACTCAACCCTCCATTCTATGATAACAAGTACTTACTTTATATTACGCTAAATTAAGTACTTAAATATCCAATTTTTAATGACTTGTTCTTACCCTTTGAACCTAAATGTTATATTTTGTATAGTATTAGAACATCCATAATAGTTTACACTCTAAAGAGTGTAAACAATATGCCATATGATCACTTTCTTATTTTCTCTTCCATTACACTTTTTCTTACTATAGATTACACTCAAAAGAGTATAATAGCATAGACCCATTATTAAATCATATATTTATTTTAATAATTCCTAATACATATCCTATAAAAATAAATAAATTTATTTTCTAAAAAATGATTTCAATATTTTTTGAAAAATAATTTTAAAATTTTAAAATTTTTTATCAATTTTTTAGAATTTCTTCATAATCATCATTAATTAAAAATATTTTATTTGATTAATTTAACTCCATCACATAATTTAAATTAATGAAAACATAATTAATAATATAATAAACACTAATTTTAATTGTCATTGCCCCCGAATCGTTCCCAAATATTTGCTCAACTAAGTTCGATCGAAGTTAATGATATACCTCATGATTATGTAGTTCTGCATTCCTTTGAAGGTAATTTTGAAAATTCTTGATAGAACCTTTACTTACTAGGATTGTAGGCTCTTCATCATTATCATCATCCCAGTTTGTTATTGCATCTCCTTCATTCTTAACAATCATATTATGTAATATGATGCATGCATACATTCTATTTTTCAGTTTGTTTTTATGCAAAAAGCAAGTCGGGCCATATATAATAGCCCAATAAGATTGGAGCACTCCAAATACTCACTTGATGTCTTTCTTTGCAGCCTCTTGCATTTGCTTAAACTTGATTCTCTTTAGATTTCTTGGATATTTGAAACTTTTAACAAATGTTGCCTACTCAAGATATAAACCATTTGCTAGATAATACCATTTTTGGTATTATGTGCCATTTACTATAAATTGAACTTTGGAAGTGTATCTTTGTAGTATGTTGTTAAATAATGAAGATTAATTGAGCACATTAATGTTGTTATTAGACCTTGCAACGCTAAAAAATGATAGGTATGCTAATATGACTACTTCTAGCATTATTATGGGAACTCTTTGATCACCTCAAGTAAATTGACCTTTTCATACAATTGGATAATTCTGTTAATGCCAATGCATGCAGTCAATGTTACCAAGCATACTGGGAAAGCCACGACGCTCTTCATGCAATCGAAGTAAATGTTCAATGTCATCAATGTTAGGCCTTCTCAAGTATTATGCCCCATAAATCTCGATAATACATTATAAAAATTTTGATAAACACTCAATTGCAGTGGTTTTATCGATTCTTATATGCTTACCATAATTGTCAATCGGTGCTCCATATGTTAACTATCGAATAGTTGTGATGCATTTTTGAAGGAATAACTCTTTTCTCACTCAAAACCTTTGGTGAAATATATTTGAAGAATAAATTGGGTCATTAAAGAAATAGTCATTAAAAAGTCAAAACATGTCTGACTTTATACTCTTTATCAAAAGACCTACGCTTGTGTGGATGAACATTAGAACTTTCAAATGTTGTTTGCCTTTGCCATTATTCTAGCAATATTATAATTTGCTCATCAGTGTTGTCTATCATTTCATCAACTCAAAATTTTTTAATTTTTTCAATAAGGGATGGATCATGATATTGAGATATTTTTAGTTTGTTGATGTATTGTTTTAATTTGTGAAGACTCACTACTTATATATATCTAGTTATAGTTTAACTATGGCTAGTTTTCCTACGACTAGTTTTAAAATGACTAGTTTTAAAATGGTTAGTTTTACAAGGGCTAATTTTTCAATAGCTAGTTTTACAACAACTAGTTTCTAATGATTAATTTAAAATAAAACTATATAAAATAACAAATAAAGTTACAATTACAAATAAAACTATATAGAATTATAACTAAACTCAAAATTACAAATAAGACTACTTAAAATTAAAATTATTATATTTAGCTTTTAGGATAAAACACATATACTTATGAATATGAAGTTGTTGCTTGGTCATGCTCATAGTATCCTTGAGCAAGATTTTATAATTATTTTGAAAAGTATAACTTTCCAACTTATTTGCTAAACTTTCCCTACTAGCACTTGAAGCTTTCACCTCCAAAAAATTTAATTTTAGAGACATCAAAAAATAGCTTTGCTAAAAGGGATTGGAGGCATATGAACAATTGCAGAAGTAGTAATAGCAGAGTTCTTTACAACACTGTAAAAGAATAACAGCAGCAGACACAACATTAACATTATTATTCATGGAATTGGTGTTTCCAACAATAACAAAGGAAAATTAGTTAATCAAAATAGACTTCGTAATATTAAATTTCTTAAGATTATTGGAAAAGGTAATGAAAAGAAAAGAGATAATGAAATTATAGTTGTAAGTTTAAAAAATTACTTTTTTAAAATGTGGTTAAACTCTAAGCACTAAACATTCTATAACGTGGTTAATGATATGCAGAAAAATAAACTAACTAATAAGTCAATAAACTAAGTTTGCAACATCCATACTCTAAGTATGTATTCATTCATGATGTATTATATTTTCATATAGTATCATTATGGAATTTAAATAGGATTAAGAGTGCATAGATACTATTGGAAAGGGACTTAATTGGAAAGAAATTTTCAATTAGAATGAAACAATCAAAGGCTCAAGGGCTAATAGGTTAAGACAACATTTCATTAAGGGGCTGAATGGATTTATAGTTAAATATGTCCTAATTGTGTCTATAATTTTCTATCTTCTTATGGACTTATGCATATACGCATAAGTGTTCAAAAGTTTAAGGAAAAACTAAGCAAATCACACTTTCTTTAGAAAAGGCTGCTTTTGCTAGAAGAAGGGATTATCTAAAACTTGATTCTTGCCATATTTCAAGTGTTTTTTAGGTCCTAAGTGAGCTTAGAGTGATAGGAGATTCTTTTGGCAAGTTTTTTTATGTTTTTTTTTAGGGTTGTTTTAAGATAAGATTCTTTAAGTGTAGTTTTTGTATTTGAATTCTTTGTTTCATCATCTTGTTGTTTTTGGCATAACTTAAGCTATAGAATTCCAAATTAAATTTAGTTTGATGCTAAAGAAACTTTAATTAATTCTGTAAAACTTTTGTGTTTTAAGTTTGGGAAAAATATGTCTTTAATATTGTCTAATAGGGCTTGACATTTTATTACTAAGTCTATTTATTTTGTGTGACCTGATCTTGATATAAAATTCATAAATAATTATATATAAGTGCAAATTATGTCATTCTAGTTGAAAATGAAATTATATTCATAAATCTAGAGACCATGAAAATATTATTGCCATAGGATGGGTCTACAAGTTCTGAGAGTACTTTGAACTCGATGCATCGAATCTATTTATACTAGCGTATATGCAGTTTGTGGTCTTTGCTTATATGATTGATGTAAGGCTGTGTTTTTAGAGGTCCAGTAGATGGATTGTATGTAGTGAGTACATGTTATATTCATGGAATTAAAATTATATATGTTAATTTAAGATTTCAGGATAAGGAGGGAACGAGGCCAATTGAAGGAATCTCTCACTCTTTAAAGTTAGAGAGTATTTTGGGTAAGTAGTTACTAATATAAATATGCCTTTAAATTCTCCTCTTATTTTGCCTTATATTTTTTCATGGTGACTTATGTTGTAATTGAAGTTTATATGTTAATGTTTGTGATTACAAGTTGAGCAGTTATGAGGAATTGTGCGATGCTCTATGTATATATATATGTATGAAATAATATAAGGTGAGTAATGAGTTGATAAGAACAGGTGCATGTGTGAGTAATGAACCGGGCAAAAAAGTGTGTGTATATGAGTAATAAGCCAAGCGAAATTGGCATGCCAATATATTATTATGTGAGTGGAAGATTTATTAGGTAAATGGTAAGGTTGAGGCGGGCAAATAATACGAGATATGCTTTGGTGCAATTATGTTGGTTTATGAATACGTGTGGATATATATATATATATATATATATATATATGATTATCTATGTTCTTTTATGTGTGAGCCTAAGGCTTATGATAATTTGTGACGTGGAAATATTGTGTTTTACTATTAATTTTAGTGGGAAATGTTGGTTGAATGAAAATAGAGCTTGAGACATGGGCGTGTCTTAGGGCGTGTGCACAAACACGACCATATTCCTAAACATATTCTTTGTAGCCATTTTGTCCAGAGAGGTACACGGGCATAGACACAAGCATGTCGGTGGCCTTGTATGAACATGTATTTTTAGCTAAAGGGGTACATAGGCATGTTCCAAGCCATGTGTCGACGCCTGCTTTTTTCCAGAAGACTACAGGGTTCTAAACACGCCCGTGTAGCCTAACAGAAATAAATTTTGCTACTCTTGAGTGTGTAGAGTTTATTTTATGGATAAATGAAAATGTATATGTTGTAAGGTATTAGAAATATTCACTTTAAGGTTTGATTTGGTTGAGATTGCTTGTGTATAATTATATTAGTTACTACTTGTTGAGTTGCAAGTTCATTCCTTTGCATATATTTTTCTTCCATGATAGTGTAAAGATCTTGAGCTCATAGTCTTCACTTCAATAGGCATCCTCAGGTGAGCCAGTGATGAGAACACGACATGAGCATTTTGTTATAGAATTAAACATGAGCACTCATTTTAATGTAGTTGTGTGAACTTGATCTTTCTTATAGAGTACATGTAATGTATGATTGGTATAAATTTTGATTGTTATGTGTGTGAAAAGTTAAATGAAATGATAATCTTATAAATGTATATAGATATGGCATAAATAATAATATTTCCAAATGTAGATGACATGCCCTCATATAGTGTATATTGTTTGAATGGATGTTACAACATTTTTAGATAATTGTTAATGATATGTAGAAAAAATAAATATTAAATCAACTGGTAAGGAAAAAAATCACATTTTTAGGTAGCTATATATACATGAAAGATTGTCGTGTATACCAAGAAAGTCATTGATGATGACACCATGAAAAGCAACGGTGACAAAGACAAAATTAGCATTATTGTTCAAGAAATCGATTCATATGAGGACCAAAAAGCATGTAGCACATTTTTTTTTTATTGTTAATTGCATCTCCCTCCTACTCCTTTTTTAATTTGTGAATTGTGGTTATGATTTGTGATTGAAGAAATATTTGGTTGGAGTTGGTGGTGGAGATGTGACTATTCCAAGAATGTTTGCCTTTTGTTTGTTTTATTTTATTACTTTTTGTGCATTTTTTTCGAGTAACGCGCATATGGGCTTCTACCTATATATGTAGAATTTGTAAAGTTGCTACCTTTAGTATCCAAAGTTGTATTTTTGTCAATCTAAATATTAAAATTTGCATTTTTATCAACTTGTGATAAAAAAAAGTTTCTTTTTTATTTGTTTTCCATTTAAAGTTGGCACCTTTGTTGCATTTTCATAAAAAAAATCATATAGTTCTCATCTTTGCATCAAAGATCATTTTTTTTATTGCATCTCCATTGTAAAAATGTACTTTTTGCAATAAAGTTCTCATTTTTACATCAAAGTTTGCATTTTTATTACATTTTTATTATAAAGTTATCATCTCTACATTAAAGTTCACACCTTTATTGCATTTCGATAATAAAAATTGCATTTTTACATTTTACATTAAAAACTCCTACCTTGGTGTTAAAATTACTATTTTGCACCCATTTTTATTTAAAAATCTCATTTTTAGGTTATTTTTAGAAGAGGCTGCATTTTTAGTGCTGAGCTTGCATTTTCACATCAACTCAAACATAAAGTTGTCACCTTTGGTTCATTTGTTTACATTAAAAGCTAGTTTCTCGCATAAAATGTGTGTATTTTGATCCATTTTCATGTGAAATTCGCACTTTTGTACTAAAGTTTTGATTTTTTTTCTTGCATGTTGATATGTTCTTTTGCTTTATTTTTATGTATTTTACATAAAAGGTCATGCTCTTGGCATAAAAGGTCACATTTTTAATCTCCTTTTGCATTAAAGATATAACTTTTACATAAAACATATGTTGATCCTTTGTATAATTAATGTGTTGATCAATCTCAAATCAATCTTTGTTTTGATTTTAACAATCAATTTTGAATTACTAATATGTTTGTTTAAGTGTGACTTCAAGTTAGATTAAGATAATTGATAAGGCAAGTATTATAGGTTAAATTAAAGCTTAATCGAAGCCCTCTAGGGTCTTACAAATGTCTCTAATTGTCTCATGGATGATCACAACTTATGAGGGATTAATTAAAGTCAAAATATGTGATTTTGACTTAGTGCTAACTATCCTTATGATCCTGAGGGTGGCAGAATGGCAATGATCAATGAAGCTTTTAAGCAAGAGAAAATATGCCATGCTCATGATCTTACGCTCACGATTGTGACATACTTGGTCATGATCTTGAGCGTAGGATCACAATCCTGAGGTGCTTTCAATGGGCAAATTTTGTAAGTAATGGTCATATTTTCAAAGTTCATGATCCTGAGGGTACACTCACGATTCTGAGCAGACACAATTCTGCAAAAAAGCTGAAATCATATTAAATAAAGTTTGAAGTATTTTTAAACAAATTTAATACTTCCTAACAGTTGTTTTTTTATCTTCAAATATAAATTCAATGCCTCAAACTTCATTTGAGAGTTTAGAAGGATTGGTTGAACATTTACTCTTAGCATTTGTCAAACTTCTTTTATGATTCTTTAAAATTCTTTAATTATACTCAAATTCTTTGAGTGTTTTTGTAATTCTTTAAAATGCTTTGATTATACTCAAATTCTTGAGTGTTGGATGAGTGATTAGAATTAGAATCTCTTTTCTACTCCTTTCTTAGGTTAAGTTAGGGGAAGTGAGGTTTAATTCTAGTGTTAGTTTAAGTGATAGGCTTCAAAACACTTGGAATTTGGTTTTGGTTTGAGTTTAACTAAGAAAAACTCTTTGCTTGTAAAGGTTTAAGTGTGAGCCTTGAAAATACTTGGGAAAAGGTTTAAGTGTAGGCCTAAAAAAAATTTGGTGAAAGGTTTTAAATGAGCCTAAAAAACTCATTGTTGTCAAGTTAGTGTTGAGCCATAAAAGTACCTTGTTATAACAATCTTTTTAATAAGATTGGTGTGAGATTGAAAATCCTAACTTGGGGATAAGTTAAGTAGAGAATATAGGATTGGTTATAATATGAACCTCTATAATTCTTTATGTTGATTGTTTCTTTTCTTGTTCTGATTCTTATCCTTATCCTTGTTCTTGTTGTTAATTATGTCGGTTAAGTTATTAGCCTAATCTCTTTCTAATCTTCTTTTATTTATTTTTATTTTTTCTCTAAACCACACATTGGCCCTATTCACACCCCCTATAGGGCCCCCTACAATATGCATTTTGATTCATTTTATACAAAAGGTTGCATTTTTGCATAAAAATTTATATTTTTAATTCATTTGGTATATAGAGATACACATTTTACTTTATCTTCATACATTTAAGGTAATTCCTATTAAAAGTTTACATCTTAAATATTAAAATTGCATTTTTTATTAGTTTTGCATTCAAGTTCATATTTTATCATGTATTGCACCCAAGACAAAAATAAATCATACCTTTTTTATGAAAATCATATTCCCATAATAAAATTGCAACTTTAGATTAGAATTCTATTAGTCCTATGATGACAAATTAAAATGATTTTCTTATTAATTGTCTTTCCTTGCTTTATTTACAATATTGCTTTCAGGTTGCTAGAAATATACTTCAATAATCTTGACTGTCATGATGCTAGTATGTTTTAGATCGTTTCATATATGTATGCTATGCTATTTCCTATCCACATCACTTTTGTAAAACCATGTTGCTACTTCATGCTTCTTTATCATGTGATTTATATCTTGATTAATGTGATATGGATGAATGGGTATATGTGCATATTGCTGCACTAACCTCTATTTTGCAAGCTTATTATATTTAAGGTTAGATTTATCTTTTCTGCACTTTTTTGTCTCTTTTAATACATTTATTAGGGTTAAAAAAACATTGAAATTCTTAATCTCTTTCCCCATTTTTCTATTCCTGCTATTTGTTATTTTGTTGTTATATTGTGTTGTGAATGTTATGAATGTGGATGCTTGCATATACCTACTATCATGAAACCAAAACTAGGGTGATGGGATAAGCAAGTAGTTTGTGTCTAACAAGGAACGGTCAAGTAAAAATCTCTTCCCAAACTCAGAATCTCTGACAAGTGAGATGGATTCCACACAGTCTTAGAATTTGTTTCCCATTCTCAAATGATTGGGTGGCAACTCCAAATACACGAGTCTTCTCCTGGTATCCCTAAAGTATATTCGATCCACTCTTTTAAAAGTCATATTCGGCTCTTTTGCCAGTGTCATAATCACAACCCACTTGTGGTGCCTAGCAGCAAACCAAATCGCTCATACATTTTATTTACTAATTTTTGAAATCTCAATCTTAAAAAATTTATTTTATTTTTAATTTAAAATTTTAATCAATTAATGTATTCTTCGCTTATTTGTTTCATTAATTAACAAGAACTAAATATAATGTTGAATAAATAAATTGGATAAATATAAATAAGTACCTTGTGATATAAGCATTTTAGCATTCTGGGCTTGTAGATTTTTTTGTAACATTTTTCAGTTCCATGTAGCTATATATCTATAATACCTAGGTGATAAATTTTATTACAACTCATGATTTCTCTCCTCAAGCATCCAAAAATCAAAATTTTAATATAATTTGATAGAGGAAAAAAAAATAAGTCTATCTATGATAGTTTTAAGTGGTAATAATATCATAAATAAAAGAACAAATAAAAACAATTTTTTTATATTTTTATTTTAGAAAAAATTATGATTATTATGGACAATGGCATTATTGTTAATTTCATATTTAAATTATGAGAAAATTTAAAAATCAAATTTTGTGGATGCTAGAAAAGAAAAATTATTAGTTGTAACAAAATGTATCACCTAAGTGTTATAAATATAAAATCATATATTACTGAAATGTTATAAAAAAAAATTATATGCCCAAAATGTTAAAACGTTTAAACCACATGATATTTATATTTATTTTTATTCGTATCTAGCCCTAAATAAATCCAACTGATGAAAAGAAAAACAAAGACTGCAAAGCCCAGGTAACAAGGCTGTTGTTGTTAGTAATGTGGGAATTATAGCGGATCACGATAAGGCTCAGGCTATCTGAGAACTATCCATCACCCTAAACCATATTCCACATTTTGCTGATGTTTTAGTCCAACGGCAGATTGATTGAAGATAGGACCATTTTATCCGGCCTGAGGCATATATATATAGACCAATGCTAAAATTTTTGAAGGTACATAAAAATGCGTGTGAGCATAGATGTACCATAAAAAGAGGGTCCACCACTATCATTCTGCAGTGAAAAACTAAGGACAACTATAAAAAATTGGTCTGTATCTGAACTTGTCTGCTGTGCAAGCTTACAAATACTGGAAGCATCTGATCACCAAGAACCTAAGTTCACCAACAATCCACAAAAGCGCGAGTACCCTTTCTTTTGTTTCCGCATCAAAATTGTAGGCATTAATTTAAAAAAAGGAAGCATGCATAAGATTCTTTCAAAAACCAAACATGCTCGCTCAAAAATGGAGCTGGAGAAGTGCCAACCTAGGGGAGTGGGATTTCAAGTCCCACCCCCTTTCCCCAACCCCATGTAATGTCATAAAAATAAAAAAAAAAAATTAAAAAAAAAAATGAGGAAGATGCTGAGATAAGTAAAAGGGAAAAGGGGGGCAATATGAAAATAATAAGCATAGGCAATTAACTATATATTCTTGAGTTATGAATCCATAAGTGTTGCCGTTTCTTTCTCACCATGGCATACAACAATTTCCACCAGCCTGAAATAGAAAATTTTCTCACCATGGAATACAACATTCCATGAGGCCTTCAATTTAATTTTATAATGATACCTTGCAATTTTCTGGATCCAAATCCAGTCGAAAGCAGAAAACTAACCAATCCTAATTGTGTAGATTGAACCGTGTATGCTACTGAATCCTTCTAATGATCAGCAGAAAACTGACCTTCTTTTCTACCATGTGTCCTACTAGCTTGTTTATTCTCTGATTTTCCTAAAGTTTCTACATTTCCCCTAGTTACAATCCTGAGAGGATGTGCTTCTGTGTTGAATACCCACTCATCTAATGAGATGACTGAAGAAGGTGAAAACAAAAGATAGAGGTACTTGAGTGTCTCTGCAAGGAAAAAGCTTTGCATCATATTGTCTTTAACACCAGTATTGACCTGAGTGACATCAAGGAGGATAACATCAGCAGGTTATACCGAATAATAATAACAATATTAACAACAATCCAACTACATCAATTACAACATTGGTCTCTTTCCTATGAGCATCACAACCTTTTATGCCAACAATAGAAAAACTTCATGCAAGCATTATGAAGACAAAAAGGATCCCCATAATTAAATAAGTTGATCACAAACTAGCAATAGTTGACACTAGTAAAATATATGAATTGAGTACTTCTTTTGCTCCTACTTTAGTCTTGAATTTGCAGTTCAATATGCTAAAATAATTAAAAGGGAAACAAAAATTTAAGGTGGTTGTCCTACCTAATAATTCAATATCAAATACAGCCACTAAAAAGCATAGTGTCAAAAACCCACCGAGTCAATGTACCAATGAAGGTAAAGGGTTAAGGATAAGAGGTTCAACCAGAGTCAAACTGGGGTTCTGTCAAAATTACTATTTAACATAAATTAAATATTAATACAAGTAATATAATATATTAAATGATACAAGAAAAGAAAACATATAAAAATGTGTATTATTTATTAAATTTGAGTGACCTAATAAATTTGTCTTTCAAAAAATGAGATTAATAGTCTTTCAAAAATTACATATGCATAATATGCAAAATGTTAACCAAAATAAATCTGATGAAAATTTATAAATAAATGACAAAAACACATTTTATAAGTAAATTAAATCATTTCAAATTCAATATATTTTAATAAATTATAATGAGATTTGGTTAATTTTAAAAAAAAATTTCTAAGTGCAATTTAAAATAATCCTAACATATACATATATACACTAAACTAATAATTTTATAAAGTTAATTAAATAAACAAATAATATTAGCCTTTGTGATATTAAAAATTACCTGTTAATAATGTATAAATCTTTTCAGACAAAAAAGAACAATTGGCCAGCTAGTTTAACTGGTTTTTGCATTTGAAGGGTTTTCATTTGACCTGGGTAGAATCCTAGGGATGGCTGGTTTATTTTTATTTAATGGAGATGACATGGGAGCTTCTTCATGCTGCCACATCAGCATTAACCCAGCTGGTCTGCCTGCTTGAGCTCTGACCAGGTTAAACAGTTCACAGGTTAACCGGCTGGTTCAGGGTTTAAGACAGTTTTGGCTATTACAGTTTTTGAGGGTCACCCAAC
This sequence comes from Macaranga tanarius, assembly GCA_949673435.1. Lineage (NCBI taxonomy): Eukaryota > Viridiplantae > Streptophyta > Magnoliopsida > Malpighiales > Euphorbiaceae > Macaranga > Macaranga tanarius. The sequence goes on along the minus strand of CATIWO010225471.1, from coordinate 5,743 downwards.
AGGGTTCAAGGACCAGTATTCATCAGCATTAACCCAGCTGGTTTAACCAACCAGGCCGGGTTTTACAACCACGCTAAAAAAAGTTTGGCTGGTCGAACACAAACCCTACGCAGCCCCACGTGTAGTGCAATGGCATGCATGTTGGGAAGGATTTGTAGTGGCATGGTTTCGAACACAAACACTATTGGGCTTATATAATTTTGCACTATTTTAATAATATTTATAAGGTCTATTATTATTAATTATTTATATTTATTTTTTTTAGAAAATTAATCAACCAAACCGATTATCTAAAATAAATTTAAATAATATTGGTTTGAGTTTTTTTATATTAAATAATCTGACTAAGCGTTTTAAATATTTAAAAACTGATATTATTAATCTATATTGGAATATTAGTACTAAACTTATCAAACCAAACCATAAATACTCATATAAATTAAAAATATATTAGAAATTCAGTTTGGTTCGGTTTAATAATATTTTTTACAAAAAAACCAAACTGAACTGAAATTATTTTGGTTCTAAAAATTAAAACCCAAAAAACATTATTTTTCAACTTAAATTGAACCGAACAAATTGGTTCAGTTCGGTTATTCGGATTTTTTTTTAATTTTTGCTCACCCCAACCCAATAGTAGTCGAGTTACCCTAAAAGATTTTACCATTTTCATTACTTTCACTAATTTTTCACATTCCAAGCCATCCATCTGCTGGCCCAGAAAAAATATAATAATTGTTCTGTATCCTCATGCCACAAAATTAAAGATTTCCCTTCCCGTCCATTACATTTTGAATTCCAAATTAAAACCAAATTAAAAAACCTCAAGTGCAACCAACAAAAGATATCCACATTTCCAAAACCAGGAGAGACCTCTACTATGAAATGTAAATATCTCTCTTTCTAAAGAAGGATGCACTCTCATGAAAATGTTAGCCAAATTAAATAAAACTTAACTAAAGACATAATGAAATTTAGCAGATTGGAAAAGTGCTTACATCTTTCAGTCCAACATATCCAGTCTCAATGCGTGAGTTTTTTTCAAAAGCTTCAAATATATTCCAACCCCACTCCTGATATGTCTTGTTACCAGTCAAACGCCACAAATAAAAGAGTGATTCAACTGTTTCTGGTCTTAATATATTCCATGATGTACCCACAGTCATGTCCTGAAATTGTCACATGCGGAAAGGTCATCACCATCCAGTAATGAAAAAATCATGGCATAAGGTAATGAAATCCTGATTAGAATAGAAAATAGAGCAGGGTTCAAGAAATTACAATGCGGAAGATGATAAATCCTCCTACAATAACCATCACACATAAATAAGATAAAATAAACACCATTCCATCTAGAAGCACTATTCTTAAACATGATCCTCCAAAAGACCCTAAAGCAAAAGCCCACAAAGAAGCCAATAAAGCCACTTTGTGCCAAAATAAACAAAACAAAAGACAAGATTTAGAAATTACTTGCATCCGCTCAATCTAAATATTTTGATTTCAGAAAACTTTGGCATCTTATCTACCTCCATAAATTCTCCACTTACACCAAAAAAAGTTTTTAAAGAACTGGACCAGGCTTTTGAAGACTGTTATAAATTCATTTAGTTCGGCCGTTCTTGAGTCCCATGTTACCAAACTAGGAGACCAGCAGTTGTGCATAAGTGTCAGCTTCAATTTTCAGTTGTATTTCCTTTCACTTGTTGCTAAACATGTGGTTTAGTTGCCTTATTGTACAGGATAGTTATTGAGTTAGTGGGGTAGTTATTGTAGGGGTGTGCAAGCCTTCCGAGTTGACCAAACCAAAACCGAATCAACCTAGTTCGGTTTGATTATTTGCCATTTTTGAATTTTCAGGTGCCGAATTCGGTTAACCAAAATAACTGAACAAGCCAAACTTTTAATTTTTATTTTTTTAATTTATTAAAATAGTATAATAATTTAATATTAAAATAATTAATATTTCTAAAAATTCGGTCGGTTTGGTTTTTATTATAAAATTTTTGGTTTTCTCATTTTGGTTTTATGGGTTGATTTGGTTCAGATTTCATAAATTTTGGTTCAGTTAATTCGATTCGGTCAGGAAAAACCCACAAAACCGATCAAACCGACCGAATGAACACCCCTAGTTATTGAATCAGTTTTCCAACTAAGTTGTGTTATCAATTGATTATGGTCGGAAAGCAAGCAGAATTTTGAAAAGGTTTCTCCCAAATCTCAAGAGATCACTTCTCTCTAACGATCACTTATTATTTTTAGGTACCATAATAATTTAATATCAGCGAAGGTTGAGATGGGGAACTCCATGCTTGTAAGCAGCAAAGCAGTTATCTGGAAAGTGGTACATTTCAGGTCGTACGACAGGAATAGGAATGTAATACGCCATCTAAATGTAGGGAGTAGGCCTAGTCAGTGTGTGATTAGGGTTGTGATATGTGAACCATGCTTGATCAGGTTGTTATCTCTGTATACGTGAAATTTCACTTCTAGAATAATTCTATACCTTTAACTGTATAAATTTAAAAGTCAAAGGGAGCACCAGATTTCTTTACTGTATTAACATTATTATTGCTCCAGATGACTTTCCACTTTCTGTGGTTTCTTGGGTTAAAAAGGCATGAAATATTTATATTTTAAATAAGTATTTAATTTATTGTATTTATCAACTCGCAATAATGGGACCCACCAATATGACCCAATCTTAATCCTTAATAGCTGGAGTATGTAATATACAATATATCATTATAAAGTACAAATCAGCCATTCCACTTGGACACGTAACACTGTTATCCTCTTCAGGACTTCTCATTGTCTTCTTTTTTCTTTTCTGCTCTCTACTCTCATAAATCTTGTCCTGTTTTCTTTTTTTCCTTCAATGCCTTCTCCATCATCAAAATCTCATTCCTTTTTTTTTAATCCCTTGGCCTTTTCATTAAAAGAACACCTACAACCAAATTATTAATATTAAAGCGGGATCCCCTACTTCAGCATTTCAGAAAGTGTTCCAAGGCATATTCCTAGAGCTCTGAAGTACTGCCAATTGGGATACACATTCTAGAACGCAAAACCATGGTGGATTGGATCAAACTAGGTAATCATAAGCAATAATTTGGGACCTTTTTTTAAGATGTACAAGGAAGACAAGGCTAAGAACAAGTTCGAGCAGGAACGAGAAAGGGATGCAAATGAGTCCAAATCAAATTAGCTAACTCCCTAGTTAGATTAACTTCTAGGGGAATTTTCTTTAACATGGAAATGAGGAAGAAGGCAATAACCTCCTGTGGACAAAGGGACCAGTGACACTGGGATGGAATTAATGAGAAACAATTTGAGGAAAAAGCAGAAAAGGTGCTGGAGGAAATGACAGTATCAGAGACTGCATGCATCCTATTACAAGGTTCATTATCCTCACACAGTGCAAGTTCTTGGGAATATTCATGGGAAGCAGCAAAGATTAGTAATTAATATAACAGTACTCATAGTTTAGTTGATACCAAACTAGTTTCTGAATTTAATCTTCAAATAGAAAATTGGAAGGTGATACGAAGTAATGATGGCTAATGGTGAGAAGTTGCGAAGCCCAAGAGTATCTCAGCAGGACTGCTGCGTTTAGGCGATCAGTTCTTTTTAGCTGGATTCCTTCTTGTTATTCCTTGGTGGTTTTTTAGCTACATTAGGTGTTGATTATTCATTGGAGTTTCAACTCAGACTGTACTTTTTAGATGGAATGGAAAACATATAGTGGCATTTAAGAGTCCACAGACAATCAAACAGCTATCTATCCACAGCCATAGTTGAGTTGGATACAGGCACATAAACTTTTTTCGGCTGATTTTAAGAGCAGATGCTTCTTGAGGGATTGTTGCAATCATGGCAACTTGTCATCCTACCTCCGTACTCAAGGAAAAGTGCATGGTCAAAGGTGGAGTAATAACCTTATGAGTTCAATTGGTTCAGCCATTCTAAGCCATGTCTAACCAAAGTAGGGTTTTCAGCAGTTTATGTTCAGATTTCAATAGGCCCATGGAGTTTCCACAGTCCTTAAGGGTGTTATTGAGCCAAGCCAAGCTGATTTGAGCTTTGGCTAGCTTGTGCTTGGTTCATTTACTATTGAGCAGAGCTCAAGTAACCATTTCATTTTCGAGCAAAAGCTGCTCATGAGCCTAATAAGCCTAAACAGCAAACTCACAAGACATAAATTATAAATTATTCATCAAGAAAAAATTTTTATTTAAAAAATTATAGGATATCTAAGAAATGTTATAATTTTATTCTATACAAGTTTAGGTGAGATCTATAGCTACTTTGTTCTAAACAAAATAAAACTACTTTGATTATTTTTATGAAAAAATATTTTCAATTAATGAAAAAGTGATAATTTACGAAAATAATAGTAACTTTCATATTCACTTAATATACTAATTTAAACAGGCTTTAATCTAAGTGAACAGTGAGTCATGAGCAGCTCGGCTCATTTATAACCCTAGCAGTCCTTAACATTATTAACTGTATAAAAAGATAGTCGTGATGCTAAAGTGTGACTAACCTCGCCAGAATGGAAAAAATAGTTTTCTCCAGCCAATTTTGTTGGTGTTGACTGGTAAAAGTTGTAACAAGTCCAGGCAAGCTGCAAAAGGGGAAAGAAATACATCAAAGTCCAAAAATTAAGAGATCTCTGAAGAAAATGTCATGAGTATTTAAAGAAAATCAGCAAATCGGTGTGTTAAAGGCATGACCAAGGTGCAACACCTCCAGATTAATGTACTTTTAAGACATTAGGTGCATCTCAGAAGCACATTCTTAGAGCACTATTAATGCTTTTTAATATTTTTCTAGTAACAAAATTTGGGACATATTAATAGCATTTCTATTTATGTTATTAGCACACCCACTATGATAATTATCACTACTTTATATGGGAAAGCAGAAAGAATATGATAGATAATTTTGAATTTTTTAATGATAGTGCGACTGCTAATAACATACATGGAGGTGTCAACAACATCTCCCTAAAATTTTCTTTTCCATAAATTTATGGTATATTAGATGCCTTATTATTTCCTTAGTGATAGCAAAGCAGTCTAGAAAACTTTGGAAACAATACAAAAAGGAAAAAACCATCTTAAGGTCTCTAAACTTTTCGATTTTCGCTCCATTAGTCCCTAATGAAAACGTGCCCTTAATTGAGTCCCTGAACTTTTATTTTTGTAACTTTGGCATCCTTATAATGACGATTTGAAACGCGTAGTTTCAAATGCCGTTAAACACGAATATTTCACTTGAGGAAAAATCATCTTAAGGTCCCTGAACTTTTCAATTTTCGCTCCGTTAGTCCCTAATAAAAATGTGCCCTTAATTGAGTCCTTGAACTTCTATTTTTGTTACTTTGGCATCCTTACGTTAACATCTGTCTAAATTGAATAGAATTTTCCACGTCAAATGAAATTATATATTAATATCAATTAATTATGGATATTTTTCTTATTAAATTCAAATCTCATAATTTCTCATTCTTTTTCTTTTGCTTTCCTGTATTCTTTTTTTTGTTACATTCCAAATAATAAATAAAGATCTAGGTTGTTTTAAAATGACAACATCGTTGAAATTTTACTAATTATTTATTAAAAATTGGATAATGTGATAATTTAATGATCATAAAAATAAAAACTAACTTTTTTAATTATTTAATGTACAATTAAAAGAAACCATCTTAAACTAGTTATTTAATATATAATTTAAT
>CATIWO010225464.1:0-18732 GCA_949673435.1 Macaranga tanarius | reverse complement strand
TATTAATAATTACAACTAATTAATTACATACGTAGTTTAATATTAAGTATTAATTAAGTAAATAAAATTTAAATTACTAAGTATTTTATATATAATCAAATTAAAGTAACTAACTAACTCTAGTAAAAATTATATATATATATATATATATAATCAAATTATTATAAGTTATTATAAAAATTATATATCAACAAGAAATTATATACATCAACAATAATTCTTTAAAATTATTAATAATTATAATTTATAACCTAATTAACTTTATTAATCTAAAAACAAACTACCTTAACCTAATAAAAATACTACTTTAACATACCTTAAATGGTATGTGTTACATTTTGTTAGTTTATATATGAATTTTATGTGCTATTAATAGCAATTAATTGATGTTATAACAATTAATTATATTCGATATCATTCTTAATTTTATCATTGTGTGTGTTAGAACTGAATCCCCATACCGAAAAATTGGTATGGCACGGTATCCCCGTACCGAACCGTAACGAAAAATGGTACTGGTACTCGAAATTTTATTTTTAAAATTTTTGAAATTTGGTACGGTACTGGAGATTTCTTTTCCCGGATTTTTCCGACCTGTGCTCACCCCTAGTATTAATCATTTGTCATAAACGTAATTAACTATGGTATGGCGTTATAGGAAAAGTTCTTTGCATAAACTTAAAACACATAAGTTGTGAATCTTCATAATCTTAAGATAAGTTAATAGCACATATATTTGATATAAAAAATGTACTTTTTAATTGTTTTTAAAATCTTCTAAAGTGTGAAACAAGTTTAGGTTAAGATATGATCTTAAAAATACTTAAAATAAGCTTAAATAAGAAAGAAATAAGTCTTTGAAGGTCAATACGGGCTTGTAAGATATCAATATGAGTGTGTTCATATATGTTTAAGATATAGAGAGGAACATGGGTGCGTCTCCTTGTCAGTTGAGTTTTACAACTTCTTTCCAAGGTGAATTTCAACATTAAACCAAATATATTCTTCATCACTTTTATACAAATCATATAACACTCAATTTTATACCTTTCAAAGGTGCTTCCAAACCTTAAATATCATTTTTTGTTAGGTAAATAAAAAAGAAATTTAGTACGTAGTAGTTAAATAGAGAAAGGACCCGATCATACCTCTATAGTATTTCTCCTCAATAGGCTTTCCATTCTCATCCATTGAAAGCTTGGTGGTGGTGCTCATAGGGCAAGACCTTAGCTTTTCTCCATTCTAAAATTATTTAAGATCTTTTGAGTGTACTTAGCTTGATTAATGAAGATTCCATCCTTATATTGCTTGATTTGAAGTCTAAAAAAGAATTTAAGCTCACCCATCGTACTCATCTTAAATTCACCTCGCACTAATTTAGAGAAATCCTCACCTAAGTAATGATTAGCAGTATCAAATATTATATCATCCACACAAATTTGCATAATTAACAAGTCGTTATTGGATTTTTTGGTGAAAAAGAGCTAGGTCGACCTTTCTTTTTGAGAATTGTTTCTTCGAAAATAAGTTGCTCAACCTTTCATACTAAGCTCTAGGAGCTTGTTTCAATCCATGTAATGCCTTATGCAATTTAAATATATGATTTAGAAATTCATGATCTTTAAAACCTAAAAGTTGTTCAACATAAACCTCCTCTTAAATGTAACCATTTAAAAATGTACTTTTCATATCCACTTGAAATAATTTAAATTTCATGTGAGATACAAATGCAAGCAACGTTCTAATGGCCTCTAACCTTGTAACTGAGGCAAAGATTTCATTATAATCAGTTTCTTCCTCTTAATTATAATTTTTAGCCACTAATTTAGCTTTGTTCCTAGTAATAACACCTTGTTCATTCAATTTATTCTTACATACCTATTTGGTACCAATAATAGGATGATTTTTACATCATTGAACTAACTTCCAAACCTTATTCATCTTAAATTGATTAAGTTCTTTTTGCATAGTAAGGACATAAAACTCATCCTCCAAAACCTCATTAGTAAACGTTGGTTCAATATGAGAAATGAAAACTAGATTCACTAAAAATCTAAGAGAGGATCTAATGGTTACACCTTTTGAAGTGTCACCTATGATAAGCTCCTTTGGGTGGTCCTTTTTATAGTGCCACTCATTTGGTAGCTCCTCCTCCATGGTTGGTTAAGGTGCATCCTCTTCTTCTTCCTTGTTAGGCTCTTCCATATTCAAGGGCCTTATAACATCTTTCTTTTGAATATTTATTTCCATAAAGTTACCTATAACATCATCAACATAAATAAGATCCTTTCTTGGATCAAGTGGGTTCAACCACTAGAGTTCTTTTGTTAAATACCCTATAAGCCTTGCTAGAGGTGGAATAACATTAAAATATACCTTCATCAGCTTTGGAATCTAATTTTTCTTAGTTATCCTTAGTGTTTAATATAAAGTATTTACGCCTAAACACTCTTATTTTCATCGTAAAAATAGTTAAAAAGTTCATTTTCAAATTCAGTTCTATGGCCACTTATAATACTAGTGATGTACGAACCTTTTTCTTTTTGAACTCTTTTTCAAAACTTTTAAAAATATTAAAAGCATGATTCTTATGAGCTAGTAAATACATCCAAGTAAATATAGAGGAATCATTTAGAAGCACAAATGCATAATGCATTCTACCTAAGCTAGCAATCATTGCAGGGCCAAACAAATCCATACAAATCAACTCTAATGGTCTAGAGGTGGACACTCTATTCTTCATCTAGAATGATGACTTGCTTGCTTTTCCATTTGACAAGCATTACACATCTTGTTTTTGGTAAACTTATGCTTGGGTAACTCATCTACAAGTTCCCTTTCACAAAATTCATCATGTAATTCAAAATTTATATATCCTAACCTCCTATGCCAAGTCCATGCGTCATGGAAAATAGACATTAAGCACTTTAATTATTTATTGTCTACCTTATTCAAGTTAATAACATTTACATTATCTACTTTTTCACCACTAAAGATTATTTTATCATTATCAAGACTATGGTTTGTTGCTGCCGTAAGTATACATATCTCTCAAGTAATATAATAGTAAGTAGAGTATCATCCTATAGAGATTAGTTTATCAAGTATTGTTTCACTTATTTAACTACTTATCTAAACAATCAATTAAAGTTGAAATTCAAAACAAATAATAAAGTCAAAATCAAACCTTGGCTAAAACTAGTAATATCACTTTAATGCAATAGAACAATTAATGTAAATGCATGTACCTGAATTTCATCTTTTACTTAGTTTAAGTACCAACTCATAAACATATTTTATTTAACCTAAATTGAATCATACATATGATGCTTACCATCTAATATTTTTATAATTCTCTCTCAAGCAATTATAATTGTTAATTACAAGTTATGAACTCTCAACTTACTAAGCATAACATAACACTTCATCAACCAAACATAAGCACCGGTGTAATTCATGTGATATTGACAATCAAAAGGTATCTCTACTCAAATTATGCCAATAGGTTTATTTTGAGTCTAAGCATTAATCATCTCTCAATCTCATAAAACTTTAACAAATTATTCAACATTCAAATCAAGCACAAAAGCATGTATTATCTCTCTCTCTCAATATACTTTAATTGTATAAATCCTTGAATATAAATTAAATATAAGAATAAAACTCATATGCAACTAATTAACTTATATTAAATCAAAAAGTAAGAGTTAATACATCCCCAAGCTACTTAGATCCTCCCTAGTACATAATAAAAATCTAGCCTAACATGTTTATGATTACAAGAATACAAATCATAAAAGCCTTTATTAAAATCATAATATAATATAAGAATAAGAGATTAAACATCCCTTTAAACTTGATTTTGAAGCTCCTTAAAATTACTTGAACTCCCCAAGTCACGAATTTGCAATATGCAAATGATGAATGAATGTTTTTGTATTTCTTTGAATGTAAAATGAATGATTTTGAATGCTTAATTTATGATCAATTTATTGTTTCCAATATCCCATGACCCATTTATATATGCAAATCTTGTCCTTGCTTATATTGGAAGTGAATTTTCCTTTAAAAATTTATTCACAATCAAAATAGGATGTATAGTAACGACCATGAAGTAAATGGTAATGGGTGTGAAGCTTCCCTTAAATTGAATTCATTATGGCCATGAAGAAAGGGTAATGACCTTGAATATGGAAAGGTAATGGCCATAAGATTTTGATTAATAGCCCTAAGCTAAGGTATAATGCCTATGATGAACTTCTTTTGACCTTTTCCTTGTTTGATTAAGCTTTAATTGACCTATCATAACTACTAAATCAAATTGTAAGTCTCCAATCCTATAAAATATGGAAAAATATATTAAATGCATCTAAAATCTTCATGAAACACATCTAAATACAAAATCAAACTTAACCTAATCCTAATATCTATATGAATTATGCAAAACCTAATAAATTACTAAGTAAAAACCTTAATTCTATATGAAATGCAAATTAACTACCTAAAACCCTAAAATACATATTTTAACCATTATTAACTAAATAATCACACTATAATAATTAAAACTAACTAAATATCAACTCAAAATATAGATAAATTATAGATTTATTAGACTACTAATAAAGTAATTTTTAGGATAAAAGGTTACTTTATTTCTCATCTCACATAGTTGGCTAGTACTAAATAAATTATCCTTTAACCTATATGTTAGTATGCAAAATAACATAGTCATTTAGGATCATTATGTTGACTTTTTTTAGTTTACATTTGTATTTGCTTGATTATTGCATTATTATTGTTATTTTTGTTGCTTTTATGTTATTTGTGTGATTTGTAGGACCTCTTAAGCTAATTTCATACTTGAGGTGTATTTGAGTGCATTGGAGTGAAGATTTGGTACCTAAAAATCTAAGGAAGAGATGCGCCGAGTTGGCACCACCATGTCGAGTCATCACCAAGTCAAGCTGTGCTGACTCACACCACCATGCCGAGTCATCACCAAGCACCCGAGGAAAGCCATGTCGAGTCGTGATAGAGCTTCCTTGTGCCGACTCTAGCCTGAGTCAGCATAGTTGTGCCTAGTGGTTTCAACACCCTTTCATTGTACCCTTTCACATTTGTATTCATTTGGAAGGAGCACGAGTTGAGATGTTTTAGAGACCTATAAATACATATTTTGACTTTATTTTCTGTATGACAAACACTTAGTTTATGTTTAGAAATAATAGTATCATTTTGTTTTTGTTGTTATAAAGAAATTCTAAGTATCAAGTGAAGAACATTCAAAGAAGTCAAGGAATACATCAAGAAGGCTATCTATTATCAAGTAACTTCCTAGAGAGCATTGAAGAATTCGTCAAACACAATTGCTATTTCTTTTTCTCTTTCTCTCTATTAGTGCTTGATGTTTAATTTACTTTCTTATTGTTGTTTGATAATGATTAATATATATCTTGGCTAAGTCCTTGTTGTTAGAATTACAAGGATGAATTAATCTATGAACTACATCTTTTATCTTATAATGCATGAATGATTTGATTTTAATTGAGTATTGGAATGTGTTATATATGTTTGATTACTATATATGACTTGCTAATCAAATGTTCACAATGAGAATTGGTGCCTTTTACTAAAAAGGCAATTATAATCACTTAAAGGATAGAAAAGTACTTGGAGATAGGAAATCCACTTTGAGGGATTAAAAAATTGGCATGGAACTTAATGATTTTTTGTTTATCTCTACAATATCATAAGAGTGCTTGTAGACTCTAAATAAAAATCCTTAATTAACAATAAGAATTGTTTTTAAGGATTATTGGATATTGTAACAGAGGAAGAGAGGAAGAAAATGTTTTCTCTCATACTTTGAATTGATATGATACATGTATATATACACAACTAAGAATTCTATTTTAGGTAAATCTATCAATCTATTCTAGTTAAGTATATCAATTAATCTATCACTACAATTTTTCCTATCAATCCCGTCAGTCATTGATACATTCACACTATAACACTCCCCCTCAAGTTGGAGCATAGATATTAAGCATGCCCGGTTTGGTACAAATATAATCAATTCGAGTCCCATTTAGAGCTTTTATAAAGATATCTCCAAGTTATTCCTTAGTCTTCACATATTCTGTTGAGATCACATTCTGTTGTAATTTTTCATGAACGAAATGACAATTAATCTCGGTATATTTAGTTCTTTCATGAAAAATTGCATTGGAAGCAATGTAGATAGCTGCTTGGTTGTTACACCATAATTTAATAGGTAACGGTACATGCAAACTAATTTCTGTCAAGAGTTGATTGATCAATATTATTTCACATACAGACTGTGCCATAGCTCTATATTCTAACTCTGCACTAGAGCGAGACACAACATTTTGCTTCTTACTTTTCCAGGTCACTAGATTTCCTCCAATAAATACATAATAACATGTGGTAGACCTTCTGTCTACTTTGGAACCTACCCAATCTGCATATGAGAAACATTTAATATTATTGTGTCCATGATTTTCATATACAGTACCTCATCTTGGAGCTCCCTTTAGGTAAAATAAAATTTACTTTAAGGCTGCCCAGTGATGAACTGTAGAAGAAGACATAAATTGACTTACAACATTGACAGCATATGCAATGTCAGGGTGAGTTACTGTGAGGTAGTTCAACTTTCCAACCAATCTTCTATATTTCTTAAGATCATTGAACAAATCGCCTTCTTTTGTGAGTTGCATATTAGGAACCATTAGAGTGCTATATAGTTTAGCACCTATTTTTCCTGTTTCTGTTAATAGATCTAAAATATATTTCCCCTGAGATAGAAAGATCCCCTTCTTGCTTCTCATCACCTTAATTCCCAAAAAGTACTTTAACATGCCCAAATCTTTCATTTGAAAGTGAGAGTGAAGGTAAGATTTAAGAGTGGAAATCCCCTTACTATCATTTCCTGTGATGATGATGTCATCAACATATACAACAAGGAGAATGATGCTAGATCTAGATCATTTGAAGAATACAAAGTGATCAGACTTGCTCTTTTGTAACCCAAATTGTTCCACCACTTGACTGAATTTACCAAACCCTAGAGGACTCTGTTTCAATCCATATAATGACTTGTGAAGATAACATACTTTCCCAGACTCCTCTTGAGCAAAAAACCCTGGTGGTTGCTCTATGTAAACTTTCTCTTGAAGATCTCCATGTAAAAATGCATTTTTGATGTCCAGCTGGTGTAGTGGCCAATCATGAGAAGTTGCTAAAGAGATAAGTAACTGAACCGATGTGAGTTTAGTAACTAGGGAAAATGTATTAAAATAATCAACCCCATATGTCTGAGTATAGCCTTTAGCAACCAGGCGAGCTTTAAGTCGAGCAACAGATTCATCAGGATTAGTTTTAATGGCAAACACCCATTTACAACCAATAGACTGTTTCCCTGTAGGTAAGTCTACTAAGTCCCAAGTACCATTAACATCCAAAGCATTCATCTCCTCTATCATAGTGTTTCGCTAACCAGGACGGGATAAAGCATCAGTTACAGATTTAGGAAGGGTTATATAATCGAGAGGGGTAAGGAATGCACAAGATGCAGGAGACAAATTATGATAAGAAATAAAAGATGAAATAGGATAAGTACATTGACGTTTACCTTTTTGAAGAGCAATAGGAAGATCAATTTCACTAGGAGTTGGATTTGACTCAGAAGAAGATATTAGTGCCGGACATGAGCTAAAAGAGCTTGTCGTCGAGAATACACCTGTCAGATAGGTGGGCCGGGAGATGATGCACAAGTTAGATTAGGAAGAACCTGAGACATGATTGTATAGACTAGTAAAACATCTTCCTCCCCCTGAGTGAATGGAGCAGATGGAAAAAATGGAGTACTTTCCATGAAAGAAACTTCAGCAGAAATAATAAATTTATTGAGACTAGGAGAGTAACATCTATAACCTTTTGGAGATGAGAGTACCCAAAAAAAACACTTGAGGGACTTGGGATCCAATTTGGTAATATGAGGATGAACATCACAAACAAAACAAGTACTACAAAAGATATGAGGTTCAATAGGAAACAAGGGTTTAGAAGGAAAAAAAGTAGCGTAAGGAATCTCACCATGAAGGACAGTAGAAGGAAGATGATTGATTAAGAAGTAAGCTGTGGAAACTGCATCTGCCCAAAAGTGTTTAGGGACATTCATTTAAAATAAAAGAGCGCTAGTTGTCTCAAGAAGGTGTCAATTTTTTCTTTCTGCCACCTTATTCTTTGAGGGTGTGTCAACACAAGAAGATTGATAAAGAATTCCATTCTGAGTCATGTAATTTTGAAAAGAATGAGAAAAGTACTCTTTTGCATTGTCACTTCATAAGATGCGAAAAGAAACATTGAATTGTGTTTTAATTTCAGCACAAAAAGCAATGAAATGAGAAAATAAATCAGATAGATTTTTCATTAAATAAAGCTAAGTAACATGAGAATAATCATCAATAAATGTAACGAAATATGTAAAACCAGTTTTAGACATAATTAGACATAGACCCCAAATATCAGAATGAACAATTTCAAAGGGAGCACTGGCCCTTTTATTGACTCGAGGACTCGAAAATGAACGATGACATTTCACAAACTGACATGATTCATAATCTAAAGTAGTGAAACTATGGAACATGGGATATAATTTTTGAAATACAGAGAGAGAGGGATGTCCCAATCGAAAGTGGACTTCAAAAGGGGTTGATATACTAGAGAAAGCAACTGGTCGAGGTACTGGAGTATCCAAGACATAAAGACCCCCTGATTCATGTCCTCTACCAATAATTTTCTTCATTATAAGATCCTGAAATAGACAATGATTAGGAAAGAATAAGACACAACATTGTAAAGCACGAGTGAGTTTGCTGACAGAAATTAAATTAAAAGAAAACTGGGGAAGATTCAACATAGAGGATAAAGATATTGAGGAAGTGGGATTAACAGTGCTAAACCCATGAATACAAGAAGAGGAACTATATGCTAAGGTGACATGTGAACTAGAATTGTGAGGCTAATAAGAAGAGAAAAAATTAGGATTACCTGTCATATGATCTGTGGCTCTCGAGTCTATTATCCATTTGGATGAGGTCAAAATGAGATAAGAGGGAGATGTACTTAAGTTGACAGTAGCTGGGATAACAGGAGATGAGGACTTTAGTGCTTCTTAATACTGAGTAAACTTTACAAACTCTTCTGTAGAAATAGAGATGGTTTGTTCTGATGCTTTATCAGTTGTGGCAATATGAGCTGAAGGAGGATTCTATTTATGTTGTAATTGCTTACAATCCCACTTAGTGTGTCCTGGCTCATGACAATAGTAACATATAAACCCCATCTCTGAACCCTATAGTTTTCTATAGTCTCACCTAGTATGTCCTGGTTCATGACAATAGTAACATACAACTCCTCTTAGTTCTGTAGTTTATTGATCCCGATTGTTAGATCCTCTCCCTCTACCCCTACCTTGAGAATGGTTATTGTGACTAACAAGGGCACTAGAGGAAAGAGATGAAGCAGGGAGACTAGTATCTATACGGAGCAACCTAGTGAACACTTCTTGAAGAGAGGACATTTTAGTGCTGGAGATAATCTGGGATTTAGCAGGCTTAAATTAAGAATTGAGAACAACTAGAAAACTTATGACAGCCATTTGTTCTTATTGAGATTGCTGCACTTTCACATCAGGACTGAAAGGTAATAAAACATTCAATTCTTCATTGACCCATTTAAATTGCATGAAATAGATCTGAAGAGACTGATCACTCTACTCAGCACGATAAAAACTCTAACATACCTCATAGACACGAGATAGATTTCCTTTTTCCGAGTACAAAAATTCCAAATACTCCATCATTTCTTTGACAAACTCACAATGATTAATAAGGCTAACAATTTTGATATTTATAGAATTCCGAATTTGTAAAAACAACTGAGCATCGTCACGTAACTAGGCTCCATGAGTATTATCTATGGGCAGCTCATCAGTGAGATGAGTGTCCATAGCAATACTATGGAGGTAAATTCTGACAGTTTTAGACCATGCTAAATAATTTAGACCATGTAATTTATGTTCGGTAATTTTAGACGTTATTGGGACAATATCAATAATAACCACACTCTTTTCTTCAGTTATTTTAGTAATGAAATGCAGTCAATACCCACAAATATTAGCCACTTACCAAAAGAAATAAAAATCACATTATTAAAGTCAAATAATTAAGATTCCATACACCGCACCAAAAAAAATGCATCAATAGTAGTAACAGTAAAAGAGAATAACGGAACCTATTTTAGACGTGTAATAGGGAAGACAACCACTCAAGCAGGTCGAGCAGAGGAAGGAGAAGCTGAAAAGTCAGAAAAGTTGATCGGAGGAACCTTCAGGTGGTATCACGCATTGGCACATGCAGACAGAGCCGAATCTATTAGCGGCGCATGAGCCTCACTCGCCAAGAATCAGGTGACCGATCTTTAGGCGATGACCGATCGGCGCCTGGAGCTTCCTCTGGTACCGGCGGTGAGATGAACAGACAACCTAAAGTAACTGACCCAAAAAAAACTAAGTCTTTTGCTCGCTGGTAGAAGAGAAAAGGCCGAAAAAATGAACGAACTAGAATAGTGGATCTGATGCCATGTAACAGAGGAAGAGAGGAAGAAAATGTTTTCTCTCATACTTTGAATTGATATGATACATGTATATATACACAACTAGGAATTCTATTCTAGGGAAGTCTATCAATCTATTCTAGGTAAGTCTATCAATTAATCTATCACTACAATTTTGCCTATCAATCCTGTCAGTCATTGATACATTCACACTATAACAGTTATATTCTCCAATTATTGCATATGTTTATATGTTAATTGTTTTATAGTTCTTGATAAATTCTGAATTGTGGTTCTAATGAACCTTACTTGAACTTGTTGTTAGTACATTTAGATTAATTAGAGTAATTTTAATTCTTTGTAATTTTAGAATAGTTAGAACAATTCAACATTTTCCTTTATATTATTTGCCTATCCATCTAAGTATCTTTCCGGTTAATATAAAGTTGCTCTAAATTCCCCAATGTTCGACACCCTACTTGCTCTATATTTAGTCTTAGAGACTAGGGTATTATATTTGGCCCGCATTAAATTTTGGCACTGTTGTCGGGAAATTTTTTTTAGAATTTTTATTAACTTAGGGTAGAGAAAGGTTGCTTTAGGACTTAATTTTTTTTTTATAATTTTGTAAGTGTTGTTTGATTGTAATTTTACTCACAATGAGACTTAGAAGAAGTGCTAGTGATATTTTACACTTTGATCCCGAAATTGAATTAACTTTACGTGCTTTGCGCAGGGAACAAAGGAAAAGAAGAGTGAATTAATAAAATTTGGATAATATGACTGAACTGGAGAGATGAACATTAGGCGATTTTACCATGCCTGACATAACGGGTAATTTTGGAGGAATTATGGCTCCATCCATTGCCAACAATAACTTCAAAATCAAGCCAAGTATTATTCAAGTGGTTTAAAATAATTAGTTTGGAGGTTTATAAGGAGAGGATCCATATGCTTACATATTGACTTTCCTCAATATTTGTGCCACCTTCATGATCAATGGAGTGATGGATGATGTTATAAGGCTTAGGCTTTTCCTATTTTCAGTCAAGGAAAAGGCACAACTTTGACTTGCTAGTTTTCATAGTGAATCAATTACAATATGGGACCAATTAAAGAAAGCATTTCTTCATAAATACTTTCCACCACACAAGACAACCAAGTTTTGCAATGAAATTACTACTTTCAAATAAAATGGAAGTGAGACAATCTATACGACTTAGGAGAGATTCAAGAAACTTCAAAGGCAGTGTCCATATCATGGCTTGCCCGATTGGATGATCCCTCAAATTTTTTACAATAGGTTAACGGATAAGAATAGAAATATTATCAATGTAGCCTCTAGTGGGAAATGGATGGATAAAACAACAAAGGAGGCTATTATTTTGCTTAAAGAACTTGCATCTTAAGGATATATGGGTGATGAGCCAACAATGGCAAAAATAAGAGGAGTTTTGGAGCTTGACACCATCAATTTATTAAGTGATAAGGTAGATGCTCTCACTAAGTTGGTAAGTAAATCTCAAATTAATTCTTTAGAAAATGCTAATATTGTTTGTAAGCTTTGTAGATGATCTTATTCATAATCCAATGTAATGTAAGTTCGAATGAGGATATGAGCTATGTGTAAAGAGCTTTCAACCAAAGAGGAGGGCTGAACTAAAACTCTTATAACCCTTAATGAAGAAATCATCCTGGATTTTTATGGTCAAATCCATCCTCTCAACTAAACCCTCAATTTTTTTAGTGATATGCCTTAGGCCAATTGTAGTTTTGCCATATTGTGAATTTATCTATTTTACATTATGATAATAAAGAGGCATTTTTTTATCATATTAACTCTATTGAATTCCATGAATGTTTAACTCTATTTAAGATCATCAAGTATGTGATATGATAGTAAAACTCTTAGATGGTAAATGAGTTATATTCTAAATTATCCCTAGTCGGTCATTATTATGGGAGAATAATGAAGGAAGACTAGTATGAGGTTGACTGATGATCATGTTTTACTAATCATATATACGAGATACAAAGTTAAGTCATAGGTACATAGGATGTACTGGATTGACCCACTATGAGAATACTACATGGATAATTGTTATAAGTTATTCTCATCACAATGATGTTATTGTAGTCCTCTGACCTGAGATCATCATAGAGTCCTGCATGATGAGTTTTATATTTTGACACATTCTAATGTTATCTTTAACAAGATGATATAATATATTATGATTAGATATAAAATGAATCATGTGAGGAGTATGAGTGATCAAGAAGGAATTTGTCCCTCACTAATCATGAGGAGTATATCTATGGGCCCCTCGATAAATTGGAGTAAATATAAATGCATGGTCGTGCTTGAAATCAGTTGATAAGGAGTTATCAATTTCAGTCTAATTGAGAGTTGAGAAATAATGTGATCGAATTATTAAGGATGACATAAACCATGCCTTATATTCAATCTAAGATATCGTGTACAAAAGGACTGTAATATTGTTGTTAAATAGGTTGTGTCGGATTACTGAGCTTCACATGACTTGGGTAGTCATGATATCTTGCTAGAGGCCACTTATGACTTATGGGCTACCAATGGAATTGGAGACCAATTGCCAACATTGTGTGAACCTACAGGGTCACACACATAGAACAAACCCAAAACGGATATTGGGCTTATCAGCCCAATTATATAAGTTATCTCTCATATGTGTAAATAGTCAAAATTTATTTATGGTAATAGTTACCATAATTAAATTTAAAAGAAAAAATATATATATATATATATATATATCTAAAATAGGTTTGGATATTTATGGATATAAATATTTAAATAAAATGGATAATGATATAACTAAATAGAAGTTTTGGTAATTGTGAAATACTATAAATACCCTAATTAATGTGGACATATATATATAGATATATATCACATAAAGGGTAGAAAGTCTCTGCACATCATTATTCATAAAAACCACATATTCTTTTGGAAAGAAACTTAGAGAGAAAATGAAGAGAAAGGTGCTAGCATACCAGCATCGTTTTGGGGTGTTCTATTCATGTGGATACTAGTAGAGGACGTTGCTCTTTAGTTACATATGTATTCTGACAGAAGAGAACAAAAGGCTCGAGGTAGAGTATCACTGAAGTGAACCTCCTCTCTTCCTTCCTACAATCTTGCCGTTGAACACATCTTGGTAAGATTCTAGACTCAGTTTTAATTGATTTAATCAAACTACTTGGATCTTAGTGGGGGGGGGGGGGGTTTAGGGTCAAAATTTTTATCTTCCGCTACGTGATTGTGACCCAGAACCCAACACATTTAACCCAAATTATTCCAAACCACAAAATCCACCCGGTTTTCCTATAAAACCAAATCATCCTTTTTTTAATCTACCACCACCAAAGTCTAATTTAGAAAGTCTTATGGAGCAATTCATAAACTGATAATCAACCACCAATAAGCAACATGAATTAATGCAAAAATTGATCAACTTGTTTCCCATAATTATATCCTTGAAAACCAAATTGTTCAACAAGCCTCTTCAACTCCTCAACCTTTAGGAAGACCACCAAGTCAACCTGAATTTTAGCCTAAGGAATCTTGTTATGCCATAAACTTGAGGAGTGGTAAAGAAGTTAGAGGTGCTTTATCAAACAAGAAGAAGGTTGTGAATGAGGATGATGATGAGGGTATAGGTGAGACAAAAGTAGATGATGTTGTGAAAGATAATAAAGATGAGAAGTGTGGTAAAGAAGAGAAGAATAGTTAACAAGAACCAAGCAAGAATGATGAGCCTACGATTGACCTTAAAATTTTGCCTTTCCCATAATGGTTCATAAAGTGAAATCTTGATAAGCAATTTGGTAAATTTCTTAATCATTTGAAGAAGATTACTATTACTATACCTTTTATGGATGCCATTAGAGATATGCATGCTCAGGGAAAATTTTTAAAGGAATTGTGAACCATAAGGGTAAGGTGAAAGAGTATGGGCTAGTTTCACTTGTTGAAGAATCTAAGGCAATGTTTACAAAGACTCCACCAAAACTCAAGATCCATATTGTTTTACTATTCCTTGTAGAATTGGTGATATTGCATTTAATAAAGCTTTATGTGATATAGGTGCAAGTGTGAGTCTAATGCCTTATTCCATATACAAGAAGATAGATGTTGGTGATTTGAAGCCTACTACCATGTGTCTTTCTATGGCAGATAAATCTATCAAGTATCCACTTAGTGTTATTGAGAATGTACCCACTAAGGTGGGTAAGTTTGTTATCCCAGCTGATTTTTTTTGTGATGGACATGGAGGAGGACCCCAAAATTCATATATTATTGGGGAGCCCATTTTTGGTAATCGCGGGGGTGGTCATTGATATAAAAAATGCCAAAATTAAGATGGAAGTGAATGATGAGTCCATTATTTTTTATGCTTTCAAGATGATTAAGGAAGCATCACCTATTGAAGTTTGTGAAAGGATTGATTCACTTGACATCATTAATGAATGTGTAAATGATATTGTACATGAGTGTGTGGGCCAAGAACCTTTGGCTATTTGTTTATCATAAGGGGCTGATGAGAAACGTTCCAATATAGAGGTTATGGCTTATGTAAGAATATTGGAATCAACTCCATATGCCTTTCCTTATAAGCATTAAAGGTATGAGCCACTAAAAAAGGAGGATGATCCTAAGCCTTCCTCACTAAGTAATGACCCTAATTTAGAGCTTAAGCCTTTGCCCTCCACTTTAAGGTACGTATTTCTTAATTCTAAATCTCATTTCCCTTTTATTGTCAATTCTTCATTGCCTAATGATGAGGTAAATGCCTTGTGTGATGTGTTGAATAAACATAAGGGTATGATAGGATAATCTATTAATGATTTAAAAGGACTAATCCTAACTGTTTGCATGCATAGAATACTTTTAAAGGATGATGCCAAGCCTACTATAAAAGCGCAAAGGAGGCTAAATCCCACTCTCAAGGAAGTGGTGAGAAAGGAAGTAATTAGGTTGCTTGACAATGGGATCATATATTCCATTAGTGATAGTAAATGGGTAAGCCTAGTTCTAGTTATTCCTAAAAAGGGTGGCTTGACCGTTGTGCAAAATGAATATAATGATCTAGTGCCTACTAGGACTATCACGGGTTAGCGTATGTGCATTGATTATAGAAAATTAAAAAGAGCAACTAGGAAAGATCATTTTCCATTACCTTTTATTGGTCAAGTTCTTAAAAACTAGCCAATTTTTCTTATTTTTGTTATCTTGATGGGCTTAGTGGCTTTTATCAAATTTTTATTCACCCCGAAGACCAAGCTAAGACTACTTTTACATGCCCATATGGTACTTTTGCCTTTAGGCATATGCCTTTCGGTCACAACTTTTCAAAGATATATGTTTTCAATATTTAGTGATTTAATTGATGATTGTGTGGAGGTTTTCATGGATGATTTTAGTATTTATGGATTTAAGTTTGCAAATTGTCTAGAAAATCTTTCTAAAGTTCTTAATAGGTGTAAGAAGCATGGACTAGTACTCAATTAGGAGAAGTGCTATCTCATGGCATAAGAAGGGATTATTCTTGGGAATTTAGTCTCATAAAGAGGTATTGAAGTTGATAGAGCAAAAATAGAAGTGATTGCTAAATTGCCACCTCCAAAGTGTGTTAAAGATATAAGGAGCTTTCTTAGACATGCGAGTTTTTATAGAAGATTCATCAAAGATTTTTCCAAGATAGCAAAGCCATTATGCAAACTACTTGCTAAAGAGGTTGTTTTCGAGTTTGATGATGCATGTATTAATGCATTTGGTACTTTGAAGAGAGCTCTTACTTTAGCACCGATTTTACAACTACTTAATTGGGAGCAACCATTTAAAATCATGTGTGATGCAAGTAATTTTACGGTGGGGGCTGTTTTTGGATAAAAAAAAGAAGGTAAGCCTTATGTGATTTACTATGTTAGCAAACTACTTGATGATGCTCAAATAAATTATACCACCATGGAGAAAGAGTCGCTTGCTATTGTCTATGCATTTGACAAATTTAGAGTATATCTTGTGGGGTAAAAGGTCATTATGTATTCGGACCATGCTACCCTCAAGTATCTTCTAAGTAAGAAGGATGTAAAACCTAGGCTTTTAAGGTGGATTATAATGCTTTAAGAGTTTAATTGGGAAGTGAGAGATAAGAAAGGAAGTAAGAACCTCATTGCGGATCATCTATCTAGGCTAGATCAAGAGGGATTAAACAAGAATGATGATGGTGTGCCGATTAATGAGACATTTCAGAGTGAACATCTTCTTACTTTAGTATCTAAGGAACTTCCATAGTTTGCAGATATTTCAACTATCTTATAAGTAGTGTTCTTCCTTATGAGTTAGATTATTGACAAAAGAAGAAATTTTTGCATGGTAGTAAATTCTATTATTGAGAGGAACCATTGTATTACAAGAGATGTGGAGATGGCTTGATTAAAAGATGCATTCCTCAAGATGAAGTTCAAGATATTTTGAGACATTGTCACTCCTTGGATGCAGGTGGACACTTTAGTGCATCAAAAACAGCCTTTAAGGTACTTTAATCTAGTTTTTGGTGGCCTACATTATTCAAGGATGCTAGAGATTTTGTGCTTACATGTGATAGGTACTAAAGAATGGGTAATATATCTAGGAAACATGAGATGCCTTTAAAAGGAATTCTTGAAGTTAAGATTTTTAATATTTGGGGCATAGATTTCATGGGTCCTTTTTCTAGTTCTTTAGGCTATAAGTATATTTTGGTTATGGTTAATTATGTCTTAAAATGGGTGGAAGCAACACAAACCATTACTAATGATGCAAAGGTTGTTAAGAAGATGCTCAAGAAAACTATTTTTCCAAGGTTTGGTACTCCTAGAGCATTAATTAGTGATTGAGGCTCTTTTGAAGAAATATGGGGTAACACACAAGGTTGCTACTCCATATCACCCACAAACAAGTGGGCAATTTGAGGTGAGTAATAGAGAGATTAAATGGATTCTTAAGAAAATGGTTTATTTTTCAAGGAAAGATTAGGCATTAAAGCTAGATGATGCCTTATAGGCACATAAGACAGCCTTTAAAACCCTAATTAGCCTTACCTCCTACTAGTTAATTTATGAAAAGTCTTGTCACTTGCTCGTGGAACTTAAGCATAAGGCATATTGGGCAACAAAGGCTTTGAACTTTGATTTGAAGAAGGTGGGTATGAAAAGGCTACTTTAACTTAATGAATTGGAGGAATTAAGAATGAATGCTTATGAAAATGCGAAATTGTATAAAGATCGAACTAAGTTGTGGCATGATAAGCATATAGCTAAGAAGGAATTTCACGAGGGAGAACTTATTCTACTTTACAATTCAAGATTAGAATTGTTTCCTAGAAAGTTGAATCGGTCCTTTTAAGGTTATCAAGGTTCATCCCTATAGAGCAATTGAAATTGCTGTGAATGGCCATCATCTCAAGCCATATTTGATTGGTGAAACCATTGATCATGGGAAGTCAATCTCTCTCTCTACACCTTAGTTTAACAAAGGTACGGTCAAGCTATAGACCACTAAATGTAGCAAGGTATTCTTCTCACATTTTAATTCTTTTTATTTATTTCTTTTTGTTAGTTTCTTTTTATGTCATTTTTCTTTTTATTTGCTTTGTTTGAACCATATTATAGTATTAATAGCATTAAGATTTACGTGTATTGAATTTTTAGTTAGTTTATACTTTTGTGTATTAGTAGCTTTTTTCTATTTTCTTTCCTTTAGTTTATTTTTATATGTTTTTCTTTAAGAATTAACACATACACATTGTTATTTTTAATTTAGTTCATTAAGTGTAATTTGAATTTTCTTTAATTTAAGTCTGTGCCAACTCGTTGTAGCGCCTAAGGGTGCCGAGTCATCCCCATGGCTCGACTCATTCCCTAGTACAGCCTTACATCCCTCTAGTTCTTTAAGTGTGTGCCAAGTCGGCACAGCCGTGCTGACTCGTAACAGAGGGGAACGATGTCGAGTCGGTTGCCAACTCGTGCCTTTCACACTCTTCAATTTTTGCTTTCTTGTTTTTTATGTTT
>CATIWO010225416.1:0-17071 GCA_949673435.1 Macaranga tanarius | reverse complement strand
TTCTTCAAAAAAAAAATTTCAAGTCTTTGGTATTGAGAGCATACATTTTAGCCAAATATGATGGATCTGTTTGTTAAGCTATGCAGCACACGGTTTATTGTGTGATTCAAACAGAAGATAAAATAAAAATTTTATCTGTTAATATAATTAGGTCAACCTGTATTTTTATGCCGAACCGAACCGACCGATGCTCACCCCAAGCAGCACATGGTTTATTGTGTGATTCAAACAGAAGATGAAATAAAAATTTTATCTATTAATATAATTAGGTCAACCTGTATTTTTATATGATAGTTTGTGGTCAATTCATATCAGTGTGATTAACATGTATTGTTTTGTGGTCAACCATATATTATTTTATTGTCAACCACAATCGATAGTTTTAGGAGAATCATTATATGTAATATATTGTGGTGAACCACTAAATGAAGGTAGTGAATGTATTTTCTGTACGAGATTCATTATATTTAACATTAATTAGTCCACAAATAAAGAAGAAAAGGAACTATCAGTAAGTGGTGATTGATACTGAAAGTGAAGGATTTGGGTATTACTATTGTTGCTACAATCAACCATAAAAAATTAATAAACCACTTTTTTTTTCTTCAATTAGCAGTACTTAATACCCAAAAACGAAAAAAGGTATCCAAATGAAAAGAGAGAGACAAGAAAAGAAAGAAATAAATTGATGAGGAAGATGATAAGAAGAGAAAGGTTATTCTCAACAAAAAAAAAAGAGAAATGTTAATTTCTTAAAAAAGAGCAGAATAGCTTATGACAAGCAAGTTTTAAATTAATTGGTTAGAAAGAAAGAGTTTGAGGCGTTTAAGTAAAAAAAAATTCCTTTATAAAAATTATTCTCCGTTACAGATAACATTTTCTACGGTTGTAAGTTATTTTTATAATTTTAATCCAATAATTTATATTTTATAATTTAATTAAATGGTTAAAAAACTAAAACTATCTATACCTTCGAGTTACCGTACAAGGCCCCTTCAATTAGATTGGTTCGGTAATGTGTTTACTACCGGGAGACGCCGGACGGCGACGCTGAGACAGGCCTTAACCAACACAGAAATCGGTGAGCCCTAATTCTCCATTTGCTTGATGAAGTGTTCTTAAATCCTTTTTTTTTTTTTTTAATTTCATGATTGTTTCTGATGCAGAGAGGAAGAAGAAGAGAAGAAGAGGCTGCTTCTTGACATAAAAGAAAAATGGTGTTTGTGTCCAGTAGCAGTTCGCATAAGGAGATATCTATTAGACGAAGGATAGCTAGCATGTAAATTTTTTACTTTTCTTGATATTTTCTTTTTGGTCTCTATTATTATTATTATTTGATAAATTTTGTTTTGGTTATTTGGATAGATTCAATAAAAGAGAGGATGATTTTCAATCTTTGAGGGAATATAATGATTACTTGGAGGAAGTGGAGGACATGGGTAAGTTGTTCTTTTCCTAATAATTTCTTTGAAAAATAGGAAAAACCCAATATTTTCTGATGAATGTAACACTTTTTATTTACAAAAAGAAGCTACATGTTGCAGTTTTTAATTTAATTGCTGGAGTGGATGTTCCTGCTATCGAAGAAAAAATTGCAGAGTATCAGAAAGAAAATGCTGAACTAATAATGATAAATCAAGCGCGGAAGGTACTCACTTCCCAACTAACTAATAATATTGTTCTTCTGTTTGTAGGAAGTGGGTATGTAACCAAATGCTTGAAATCAGTTTTTAAAGACGAGGAATGGTTGTTATTATAAGATAATTGATTGTTTACTATGCTGCCAAACTGCCAAATGTTAATTGAACAGGCTGAAGAATTAGCTGCAGCTTTAGCAGCAAGTAAAGGACTTCCTGCACAGACTGATACTGATGCGGTGAGAATTAAACAATTTTATTATTGTTTTTTTAATTTATCGGTTTTGAACTTCTGAAAACTGTTGGTTCTTCACTGGTTTCTATTAGTTTCATTCTTGGCTGATTTGATTCGCCACTTTTCAAATTGTTGGATTTTGGATTGCAATTGTTTTCCGACAGACTATTCTCTTTGTTTTCAGCTTTTAACTTCCATTCCTAAAAAAGTTAATTGTTGTTTCATTGGTAGGTTGTAATGGTTAAGTTATTTTTATTATTACAAATATTGCTTTTGTCTTTCCCCTTAAAACAGATTTCTCATCTTTAATTGACTGCTGGAAGCATTTATGGTCCAAAGTATAGGATTAGATAATCTAATTCTTGGGATTCTTTTCATATATTTGTTTGTTTAGATGTGTTTGATTGGCAAATTGTTAATGAAATGATAGTATGTTTGCACATGTGCATTATACTTGTCTATATGTGGATTATAGGTCCAGATCCATCTCTCGCATTCCATCCACATGCATGCTCTTATCCCAATGCAAAATTTGATGGCTATGTTGTCTGGTTGGATTTGATCCCTTGAACTAATATTGCTCTGAAGCCTGAATTTAGTAGATTTTAAGCTCTGTCTAACTTTGTCAGTCTCTGAAACATTCCTGTAACCTTATGTGCCTGGTTGTTCAAACATTTATCATGTGTCATGATGTGAAATGGCATCTGCGAAAGGAAGTTAGCTGCATTGGATAGAAAGGTAGTCTTGTTTAGCTTTGAGAAGCAGGGTATAGAAGTCTTTTCACTACACAAGTGCATGTATGTTTCAAATGATGTGTTTGCTACTCCTAGAATCCCAAACTATTTTTGTTTAAATTTATGGGAGCTTATTTGGCTCCATGTCGTTGTAGTTTTGCAATACACATATATCATTTCTAAATAACAAAAATATTCTAAATAATGATTTTGTGCTTAAACAGAGCACTCAAGGGGGCATTGTGACTGAGCCAGGGCAATATGCACCATCGGTTCCTGGAGGGCAACCACGACCAACAGGCATGGCTCCACAGCCAGTGCCCCTTGGGGGGCTAGATATGCAGGGTTATCCTATTGATGATGAGGAGATGATGAGGCTTCGATTGGAAAGAGGGAGTAGGGCTGGTGGGTGGAGTGCAGAGCTCAGCAGGAAGAGAGCACTGGAGGAAGCCTTTGCAAGCATTTGGATTTAGTTCGTATTGAGCACTATCTGTTACATCTATTGGGATGGCATGTTTTGGACGCTGACATAGACTTTGGAGATGAATGTACAATATGTCAATAATCAGAACTGAACGAGCATGTGGTCATTGATCATCAAATTTGGAAATCGTTCAACAAAAGAATAGTCTATTCCATTAAATTGAGGAAAATATCAGCCTTTTTTTTTTTAAATGCCTGCTTCTAGTTAACCAGGGTTGTTTCTGCACGAGGATGCACATATTATTCGGACAGGTTCAGATATGTTGAATGTTGCTGGTAACTCAAGATTTAACATTTGGATTCAATTTGAATTGTAACATCATAAAAATTGTTAATATTCACCTTTTCATACAGGTTCTTTTGCGCCTTTTTAACGCTTTTCTGGTATATATTTCTTATTGTCTTTTTATTTTGGTTGCTTTATGTGACATTTGAGGAAATCGTGGAGCTCACACTATGCTCCCTATTCTGGAAAGAATAGGACAACAAATTCATGCATTATTGGTGCTAATTCCTGTGTTCATCCTATTAGTAGTTTTGAGTCTGGAGAACCAAATAAGTTTTATAAGTTCCATTATTTGATTTGAGGATATCTGTGCTTTTAGTTTATAATGTGTTGTGCGACTCCAAATTTTAATTTAGTCTAATAAGCTTACACATGCATTAATTAGATAGGGCCAAAAACATTGCCAAATGTAATAGGACTAGGAGTATAAGACTCGTTTTTATTGTATTATTATACAAGTAGAATTTGGATTCACAATTCAAAATGCAGTCCCAATAAGGAACGGATTATTTATTATGTTTGAGGTTAGATTAATTCCTAATCCAGGCTAATTTCCAATTGAAGTGGGTCAAAAGAGTTTATGTTATCATTTTTAGGAGGTGTGGTTTATGGGCAATATATATTATTATTTGCTAAATTAGTTAATCTATATATGATACTAATACACAAGATTGCATAGAGAATGCTGTTTCTATCTCAGAAGAAGCAGCAGTAATCCTAGCAATGAAGCAGCGTCTCCCTTGATTTCAGAAAATGCTTTAGCAAAGGCAAACCCTCCGCCACCAATTCCACCTCCTGCATTCTTGCTTTCAACTTTCATTGCTAAAAAACTCAGCAAAATCGTGAGAAGATCACAAAGGTTTTGGAAGGTCTTGGTTTGCTGGAAATGATCAAGATCAATCCTGCTAATGCAAGAGAGTGCAGCAATATACTATTTGCTAAACTCTTAAACTAAGATTCCTGTTTTCTTTCATTTGTTACCTCATTCCCTACATTTTTTTTCACAATTGTACACCATAGCTGAAAAATGTAAATATAAAATTGTGCTTGTCATTTATATTCAAAAGAAAACATTGTAGTTAAGATTTTGAGTTCTCACATCATCAAACAAATATTTAATATCATAGCGCTAGTAGCTTATTAGTGGGATTCAAAGGGCCAGTTAATAATGTAATGCAAAGAGTGATGTGCAGGAATGGTGATGTTGCAGTTTTTAAAGAGTTTTATATATTTTTTCAAACCTTTTCTTTTAGCATTCCTAATATCATGCACCCACAAAAACCTTTATTCAAATTTCCTTCAGTTAACAACTACCATCAAATCCACACCCTCAAAAGTGTCCAGCAATGCCTAATTACACAGTTTTTTCCATACCTACAATGTACATCTTTTCAAGAATTGACATATTGATGCTATTTATCAACCTCCTCATTCAATATCTGACACTCCTGCATAGATGTTAGGATGGGTTGATCATGATTGATTACATTACACTATCAGCTTGTCTTTCCTTGCTTAGATTAGGACAAATAGAGATGTTAAGATGGGTTGATCATGATTGATTACATTACACTATCAGCAGGTCTTTCCTTGCTTAGATTAGGACAAATAGCTTTGGAAGGAGAAAAAATAAAATTTAGACATCCATTTCTTATATTGGACTCTTATATCTCAATCCTTAAATTTAATTTTATATCTAATTTTTTGAAAGTTAAATTACAAACATTAGAATTATATAGATTCTACATCTTATTAATTTACTTCAATATCTCATCTTCATATATCTATATATTTTAATTCATTATTAGTAGTCTGCATCTATTGGTATAGTTTATAAAATTTTATTATTAGCATAGCTTTTAACGACAAATGCAATATAACAATTATTTCAATTTCATGCAACATTCTTATGAGCCTAGCTAGCCGTGAACAAAACTTATATGATAGCTTGGTCATAGAAAAAGAAAATTCTATGCTAAACAAATGGATGTATAACATTGTTTCATGTTTTTCTTATGAAATTCGTTAGCAAGTTTTAAACTTATTATTTTACATATC
The DNA here is from genome assembly GCA_949673435.1 of Macaranga tanarius. Classification (NCBI taxonomy): domain Eukaryota; kingdom Viridiplantae; phylum Streptophyta; class Magnoliopsida; order Malpighiales; family Euphorbiaceae; genus Macaranga; species Macaranga tanarius. The sequence continues at coordinate 11,638 of CATIWO010225416.1, read as the reverse complement.
TCATCCATGTGTTATGTGGTACACGATTATGAAAAATTTACATTTAATCAATAGTTATTTGGATCTAAGTAATGAAATTGTTAATAGCGTCTACAATTTATTGTTAGTAATTCATAAAATTAGGATGGTCAGTAGAAAGAAATTCAATTTATTATTTATGAGTTTGAGACATCATAATGTGAATACCGCTGTAAATTCAAAAATAAATTTTTAGTGACTCCGTGGATTTAACTTGTAATCTTCACAGGGTTATATCCAAGCAGTGCTGCTTAAATATTGATGTTTCTGAACTTTCTCTTGAACAAAAGAAAGCTGAACGAGCTAGTGGCCAAGTTGTAACAACTTACATAAGAACTTTTTTCTGATTTATTTCTCTATTTCTTTATATATATATATATATACACACACACAATTTTGATGTTCTCAATTTTTTTTTTATCTTTTAATATTTACGGATGAAAAATTAAAAATTAAATTTAATAATTTTTTAAAACTACATTTGTAATTATTTAATTATATCCATGAATGCTATTCAATTACAATTGAAAAGTTGAATAGATGCAATTTACTTTTTTATTTTTGATTTTAAAAAATAGTTGATAATTTTGATTTGATTTTTAGTGATAAAAAAGAAAGAAATAAATTATATTTTTATATTTTTATTTTTTCTCTCTTTCTTTAAGGTAAATATATGATTTAATTTGAAGTAAATTGAAAAATCTGAAATTTAAAATGTCAAAAATAATATTTTATGATTTATATATAGTTAAAATTTTTATATTTTTTATTTTTTACTTTTGCTTACGTATTTTCAAGAGTTGTTTTTTTGGTTAAGAGTGTGGTTTTTGAAACCCTAATTAAATAGTGTTGCATTTTTTTTATTTTTAATATTATTTTGTGTATGGCAATACAGTATAAAGATGGTATTTTGATAGCTGCTGATACTGGAAGTTAGTTTCTTTTTGGTTTTACACTTTTCTTTTTGGATTATGGATAAGGACGCATCAATTTGATACTATTTTTTTTTTCATTCTTAAATTTTGATTTTATATTGTTTATACAATTAACCTGATGTATTAATTGTAATCTTGGTGCACTGGAATTTACCTAGCGACTGGTCAAGTGATATACTGAAGCTCTTTCTTTCTCTCTCTCTTTGTCAAATTTTACTTCTTCAGAATTACTAGAGCATGTCTTATATGATGTTCTGGGATGATCTATGCTTATGTCTTACTGCAGCTTTTCTTGATGCAGATTTGAATATACAATTGAAAAAATTCCTTCATAATTATATTTTCACTTGTCATAAGAGAAGTCTCACTAAGCTGCTCTTTCAGTGGCTTCATCATAGAATACAGCTATTAATGTCTTAAAATCACTTTGCAAGGGAAATGATTGGGTTATGTTGTAACACCCGCCCTCTAATATCCGTATTTCTAACTTAAGTTGGATACGTATTTCTAACATTTTTAACTTAAGCATTGCATTTATACACAGTATACTAGTGGACTTCATTTGAATTGGATATATTTATGTATTGTAGAGAGGGACCTAATTATAAGGAAAAATGGGATTAAATTGTCATAATAGAAAGTTAAGCATTATTATGTAATAATCCCATTTCATTAAGGGGGAGGAAGGATATTTTGGTGATAATCGTCTATAATTATCTAGATTATTATTATTATTATTCTTTAGTTATAATTAAACATTTATGGAAGGGGACACCTATAGGGGTAAATGGAATTTTGTGATTGGTGAATGTGTGTGTATGTGTATATATGTGTATATGTATGGGTGTAAAGTTGTAGAGAATTTGAGACGGAAGAAGGAGAGTGATTCTTGATAGAATTTCTAAGAGATTTTGATCTTGCATAAGTTATCAAACAATAGTTTTGGGAAGCTTTAGGAGGTCTTTAAGTAATTGGAGCATCAATTGGTAAGCTTTACATGTATTTTTGTTGATTGAAGTTAAGTTTTGATTGTTGCAAAATTCATGCCCTACTTTCCCTGTCTTTCAGTCCTAGGGTTTTTGCCATAATTTGAGCTATAGAGCTCTAAATTGAGCATGGTTAGATACTATGGCAACTTAGAGAGTCCTCTAGAACTTTTATGTTTTGAGCTTGATTTGAATCTATCGTTAGAAAGGTCTAACAGGGGTCAACATTTTGGTACTCATACTGATGACCCTGTTTTACCCGATTTGGTTCAAAAATCCATAAATAATTCTATACATATCCAAATTGAGTAATTCCAATTAGAATTAATAGTAGGCTCATAATACTAGCTTCAATAGAATAATCATGGTCATTGAACTTGTGTGTGTATTGTTTGGCTATAGCAAACCATGAGCATTAAATTGCATCTAGTGAGTTTGGGTGCAAGTGTCATGTTTGTTATGTGAGATTTATATGTGGTTATATGTAGGAGTTGACAAAGATAGAGGAGACCCCACTCATTAGGAGAAGCTTTTCTTCTATAAAGAATTGAAAGCCTTTAGTAAGTGATTATTAATATAATACTTATATATATATTGATTCTCTTATATATATATATAATGGTTGTATTATTATGTGGATTTTGCAAGCCATTTGATATAGCATGGATTGAAATGTGTTGTTGTAAGAATGGTAAATTGTGATTTAATATGTTGATTAAAAATTATGAGAAATGAAGTATGGTTGTTGAAATGTGAATGGTGTATATATATATATATGTGGATATTGAATGAATATGTGAGGATTGTGAGATATGCGTGTGATAGTGGGGGTTGAGCCGGGTGGATAGCCTCCACTGATTGTGAGATATGAGACTGAACTGGGCAAATAGTCTCAGAAGTGGCCACATGTGATATATTAATTGTGAGAAATGAAAAAGCTGAACCGAGCGGATAATTACCTAAAATAAATGTGTGATTGTGAGATCTAGGACTGAGTCGGGCGGATAGTCTCAAAAAATGGTCACTTGTATTAAAAATGTGAATTTGTGAGGAATAAGCCTAAAGTGGGCTACGTGTGAGATAATTGTGTAATGTTGGTTCCGACTGGATACTGAATATGAGTTAAGATGTGTTTTACATTCATACTTGCATATGAATGTTTAGTTTTGGGTTATATGTATATTGACATATGAAAGGAAATAATATGAGCATAAGCTAATTTAGTATACTTTTTGTATATATTTGGTTTATGTTAAATGGATAAGAGTATTTGGTATTGAAATGATAGTATATTGTGGAATGATTGTGTGTTCCTTGATATATTGTGAAATGGACTATCAGGATAAGGACATGGGTTGAGATACGGGCATGTCTCAGACCGTGTGATAAGACACGGGCGTGTGTAACTTAGCAATTTTAGCTGCAAGCAGACACTGGCGCTCGCTAGAGGGGAGGTCTGCGAGCAGGCACTGATACTTGCCAGTGTTTGGTGCTCACCAGCTGGGAAGTCTGCGAGCAGACATTGGCGCTCACTAGTGCATGCTGAGAAAGAAACACGGTTGTATTCCAGGCCATGGTTCGACGAAGGTTTTGACCAGTAGACTATACGGGGAGAGACACGCCCCTGTAGTCTACTTTTAATTTTTTTAATTAATTGTTATTAATTAGTTCTTGAGAAGACTTATTTATAGTATTGTATTAATAATTGCTTATTGAGTTGCAAGCTCATCCCTTTGCATTCATTTTTTTTCAGGACGTAGTTAGATAGAGCTTAAGGTGTGCATTTGTTAGTGAGCTCAGGTGGGTTAGAGGCGAGCTTAGTATCAACATTCCCATCCTTATGATCATATGACATTTTGGCATTTGCAATGACATTATGTATACTTAAGTTTTGATGTGTAATGTTATATAGAATAGTAAGTTATATACATTGTACAATCTTATATAATTATATAATATATTTGGAAAAACTTTCTTATGCCACATGTATGATTTATATTGTGGCCACATGTATGCTTATGCTTGTGGGTATCATATTAAGTGGTATCAGAGCAGGGATTAGATTCCCTTAGGACATGAAAGCATAATGCATTCATAGCATATCATGCATAAATTATAGAAGACATATAGTTGATGTGCGTTGCATATCTCAGAATGGATGAATACCAAACACCTCACGCTAGCCCTGAAGAGTCGTCAGAGTTACTCCATAGGCAAACCCCTATACATACATTCGGAGAATCTGAATAATCTCAACCCTAAGCCCTTCCACAAGCTGCATATCCTTTTATGCATGAATTTGTCCAAATAATGAGGACAATGGGCCAAAAGCCAACTGATAGTACAGTGGATGAAATTTATGAGAAGTTATAGAAGCAGGGTGCTAAAGCCTTTACGGGTACCACTGATACTGTATTAGCTGAGGAATGGCTATGAAGCACCGAGAGGATTCTAAATCAGTTTGAATGCACTACTGAGAACAGGGTGAGCTATGTCATATCCTTATTTGAGCAAGATGCTCTAGATTGGTGGGAGATAATGCCAAGGAGTAAGAATGTACCTATGACTTTGACTTAGGAAGACTTTCTAAAAGAATTTATAGAGAAACATGCACCAGTGGTATACCGAGATAGAAAGAAGATTGAATCTCACAAAGTGAGTTAGTTGTGGATTTTAAAATTTGTAATGCTAAAAAGCAAATTGTTTAATTTGAAGATGAGTTGATGCCCATTTTGTTTGTAGGAAAAATACAGGATTAAGAAATAAAAAACATATGCACCTAAAGTACTTATAAGGAGACCATTTACTCGAAGGTGTTTGTTCCCTATTTCCATCTATTTGGTGTTTTGATTATAATTTGAATCTTTATATGATTTTTGTATTTTAACTTTTATTATTCCTTATCTCAGCATATGTGAGGCATACTTAAAGAAATATCCCACTAAAATCGGGTAAGCTTATAGGTTCACCTTTTACCTTTTGTAGGCATATTAGTGAATTATTTGCACAAATTTAATTACTGACCTTTTGGTATTGCTCTGAACTACAACACAATGACTAGAATGATCATTTATCTCTATGTTTTACTTATCCTATCCGTGTTTTATGTGTGTCTTCATAAGTAGATTGATTATGGTTTATTTTCCCTATATATGAATCACTTGAATATAAACATAGTCACATAATTATACATTTTGATCTTTGCCACATGATGGCATCATATTAACTCTCATTTCTTGGCCTGTAAAGTGTAATCATTTGAATATTTCTCACTATTTAATCATCCGAAAAAATGTATTGGTTAGTCTTTTTCATTCAGAACTCAGTTTTCTAGGAATCTGATAATGTACTTTAAATTAACTGAAAGGTTAGGGGTTGCTACTTCCCAAGACATAATGTGAAATTGTTAGTTGGTTATTGCATTTTCATGATTTACAACTATATTTGCCTGAAGTAGCTACTTGTTGCTGTTGTAGGTTCTTGAGGGTAGATGCATTGTCTCTGCCACTCTCAATGGCAAATGTTACTGTAAACTTCGATATTCTTGTGGTGGATTTGGTTGGTGGCCTTCTCATTGGTGCTGTTGCTGAGCGTTTAGGAGGTTTGTCCAACGTTGCTTTGGAAATTTTTTATGTTTATAAAATTAAGATATAGACTTCATTGAAAACTACAAGAATATTGAAATCAACAATTTAGTTATGGTTCTTAAAAAGGACAGATTTTGTAATTTTCTTATATTTTATTCTAATGTTGTTTCATTTATTCCTTTAGTACATTTTATACCATACCTTGTCAAGAATTATAGTGAAACCTGTTGAGTGAAGCTTCTTAGATTTATGTTCTTCTATTAATATCATAGTTTGATGGTTGTGATATCATAATAGTATTTGTCTAACAATTACTAGTTATGTGTGTAACACGTACTTTAGAAGTATGCCATATTCCATAGAAATTGTGATATTTAGCTTCAATAACGACACTTGCAAAAGGTATTCTTTATGCTTATCATATTTAGAAGTGATGAAACTTGAAATACTTAAAGTAAATAGAAAACTGGCATAGGGTGGAATTTGATATTCAATGCTGGTGTATTAAATGTTAATGCCATTATAATATTATCTGACAACTTCTGGCCCAGGATTGTACAGGCTTCTCTGAATGATTTTACTGGACCTTCTAAGCAAACTAGTCTACATGAAGGTGCCCCCAGTGTGGAGACAAATGTAATTTTGCCATTTTTCTTATTGCTTGTACAAGTTTTATATCGCAATCTCATAAATATTTTGGCATGCCAATGTGTTTTGGGTCAAACTTCATCAATCAGCACAAGGGAAATCACTAAGTCATTTGAGAGTCAGGATGCAGATTTAGATCATGATGCTGCTATTTCTCCTATAAGAAAGACAAGAAAAGCCTCTAAAGCTGGACAAAGGGCACCAGAAGAAGTGCTAAAATTGTGGAAAGAAAATGGCTTTTCAAGGTTAATGGACATAAATAATTGGCTTACTAATCATATGTACTTCGTCTTTCTGCTTCCAATAATTTTGAGTACATAATCAGTAACTCTATTTTAAAATTACATGTAGCTTAATTATTGTAGCTCCTGACACAGATGCATGGAGCTTAGTGGCCATTCCTGAGACTCTCTGCTCAGCTCAGTGTCAGATCTCACACGTATACATATACATTTCACATGAATGGCCACATCTGAGACTCTCTGCCTAGCTCAGTCTCAGATCGTGGAGCTCAATCTCCACACACACATGTTTTCCTCACATACCTCACAATAATCATTATACATATATTTTTCACCATCATAATTCACTATTCATTTCACATCCAACAACATGGTGAAATCATAATTCATACCACATCATGTAGCTTGCACAACATAAGTGCCAACATTCATAATTCACTACAACCATTGTATTATATAACTTGTTCTTTCCATAATAAATGACACACATGCACAATCAATATATATAAAAATTATAAGTACGAGAGAATTAGTATATGTAAGTATTGTATTAACAATTACTTACCAAAAGCTTTAACTCTATCACAAGTAAGATTCCCCCTCATTTGAGTATGGTCTCCTCATTCTCTTTCAGCTCCTACACACCACCATATAACAATTTTCATAAATCAAATATAACACTCACACCTAACCTCACTAGATGCAATTAATTGCTTAAAATTCAATATGACTTAGGGATGCATACATAAGTCCAATAACCCCCAAATTACTATCAAAGCTAGAGTTACGTGTCTATTTCAAATTTAAATTAGAATTACTCAATTAGAACAAGTGTGGAATTAATTATGGATTTTAGAATCCATTCAGTTCAAAACAGAGTATTACTGTGAGCAATAAAATATTCAGCCCTATTTGACCATTCTACTAACGAATTCAGTCAAAGCTTAAAACATAAAAGTTATAAAGTACTCTCTGAAGTTTCCAAAGAATTTATACTCTCTGAAGTTTCCAAAGAATCTAACCATGCCTAAATCATAGCTCTATAGCTCCAGTTATAGTCAAAACACCGAGGTTGAAAATTTTAGTAAAAACAGAGTACATAAATTACTACCAAAAACCCTATCCAAAGTCAATAAAAAACATAATTAGCCTCCCAAGAGATGTTTTTAAACTTTGGAGGTCGTTAATTATAGCCTAAACTCCCAATTCCTTAGCCAAATCTACTCTCTCTCTCTCTCTCTCTCTCCAAATCCCTAATTCTTTAAAGACAAATATGAGTGCACTCTCCTCTTCTCACACACACACTTACTCATGCAAACAAATACAAGTCACTTTGGAGAAGAAAGAGATCAGACCAAATATTGTAATATTTATTGCCAAATATCCATCTAGATCCTTAATAAAATAATTTTCTACCCAACTAGTCCTTAAACTTATGGTTACTTTAATCAAGTCCCTACTATCCTTACAAGCTAATCCTTTTCTATAATTCATACCCAATCTTAACTTAAATAAAGTCTACGATCTTACATGCATAAGATGCACTACATACGTATTACATACTGATGAAAATGGGCGGGTTTTACATTTCTCCCTCCTTAATAAAATTTCATCCTCGAAATTCATTACTTACCATCTTCCGAAAATAAATGTGGATATTTCTGCTTCATCTACTCTTCTACTTCCCATGTAGCCTCTTTAGGTGAATGGTGGCTCCACTTCATTTTCACTATCGGAATCTCCTTATTTCTTAATTGTTTTACCTTCCGATCAAGTATCTCTATAGGTTAACTTCTCAGAGATTTCAATCTCAGGCTCTTGTATGATATGGCTTGGATATGATCGATATCACCGTAGCATCAACACATGAAACACATCATGAATGGATGACAATTCTCTCAGAAGGGCTAATCTATACGCTAATAGTCCAATCCTCTCAAGAATTTCATATGGTCCAACATATCTTAGACTCAGTTTTTTGTGCTTGCCAAACCGCAAAATTCCCTTCTATAGCGATACTTTTAAGAAAACTTTCTCTCCCACATTGTATTCCATTTCCCGATGATGTCGATCTGCATAACTTTTCTGACGATCTTGGGCTGCTTTTAAATATTTCTTGACTACTTGAACTTTTTTCATAGTTTCTTTTATCAAGTCTGGTCCTTCGATTTATTTTAAGCCTTCAACATCCCAACAAATCAGATTTCAACATTTTCTTCCATAAAGAGCTTCATATGGTGCCATTCCAATGCTAGAATGAAAACTGTTGTTATAAGCAAATTATAGCAAAGGTAAGTGATCATCCCAGTTGCCTTTATACTCTATAGCATAAGCTCTCATTATATCTTCTAGAGTTTTAATTGTTCTCTCCGACTGTCCATCCGTTTGAAGATGAAAAGTAGTACTAAAGTGTAATTTAGTACCCAATATGCCTTGTAAACTTTCTCAAAAGTATGATGTAAACTGTGGATCTATATCGGATACAATTGACATCAGAACCCCATACAACCTCACAATCTTGGAGACGTATAAATATGCTAGCTTATCCAAAGAATCCATTTGTTGTATCGGCAAAAAGTGTGTAGACTTAGTGAGTCTATCAACTATGACCCAAATCATGTCTCCAAAAAGTTCTGGGCAACCCAATCATAAAATCCATCGTTATCCTCTCCCATTTTCACTTCGGTATCTTAAATGAGTGTAACTTTCCCTCAGGTGCTTGATGTTCAGCTTTTACTTGTTGGCATATCAAACATTTGGCCACATATTCCGCCACATCTTTCTTCATTGTTAGCCACCAATAGAAAGGCTTCAAATTTCGGTACATTTTGTGCTTCCAGGATGCATCACATACAGAGCGGTATGTGCTTCATCTATAATCTATTTGCATAATTCTTCAACATCCGGAACACATACTCAATTGCCGATCACTACCATGCCATTTTCTCTAATTGTAAATTGTGTGTTACCTCCCATTTTCACTTTTTCTTTCATCTTTTTTAAATATACATTATCCATTTGAGTGTCTCTAATTTGATCCACCATGGATGGTTTAACTTGTAATGCCATTAACAAGTGGTCTTTTCCAACATTAAGATTAAGATTTAGGGCTTGCAATGCTACAAGGTTCTCTCTTTCATAACAAATTATTCCCGCCGAATTCTCTACAGATTTACGACTCAAGGCATTGGCCACTATGTTTGCCTTTCTCGGATGGTACTCAATGGTGCAATCGTAGTCCTTTAACAACTCTATCCATTTTTATCGTCTCAAGTTCAGTTCTTTCTACGTAGAAATATACTTCAAACTCTTGTGGTCAGTGAAAATATAAAATGTCTCTCCATACAAGTAATGCCTCCAAATCTTTAATGTATGCACAATTGCTGCTAACTCTAGATCATGAGTAGGATAATTAGCTTCATGGGTTCGCAATTGCCTTGAATCATATGCAATCACCTTCCCATTTTGCATAAGAACGCACCCTAATCCATATCCAGAAGCATTTGTGTACACAATAAATCCCCCATCTCCAGTTGGTAATACAAGTACTGGAGTGGTAGTCAAGGCTTCTTTTAACTTCTCAAAACTCCTTTAATAAGTTTCGGTCCATCAGAATTGCACATTCTTCTTCAATAAATTTATTAAAGGTCGTGCAATAATAGAAAAATTTTGTACAAATCTGCGGTAATATCCAACTAAACCCAGAAAACTCTAAATCTCCGTCACATTTCTAGGTGCTTCCCACTCCATAATTGCTTTGATCTTTGATGGATCCGGCTTAACACCCTCTCTTGAAATAATATGCCCTAGGAAAGTAATCTCTTCCATCCAAAACTCATACTTACTAAATTTAGCATATAACTGTTGCTCCTTCCATATCTGTAAAGCTGTTTGAAGATGTTGTTCATGCACCTCTTTATTTGAAAAATAGATGAGAATGTCGTCGATGAAGATGATCATAAACTGATATAAATATGGCTGAAATATCTTGTTCATCAATGACATAAATGTAGCCGGTGTATTCGTCAAACCAAAAGGCATCATCAAAAACTCATAATGCCCGTATCTAGTTCAGAATGTGGATTTTGGGAATTGAAGTTTCGGCCACTGGAGTTTCCAATATCTTAATCTCAAATCTATTTTTAAAAATACCGTAGCATCTTTCAATTGATCGAGTAGATCATCAATTCTCGGTAATGGATACTTATTCTTCACCGTGATTCTATTTTAACTGCCGATAATTAATACATAAATGCACACTACCATCCTTTTTCTTCACAAACAAAACCAGAGCTCCCTAAGGTGAAATGCTTGGTCGAATGAATGCTTTCTCTAATAACTCTTCTAACTGCTTTTTTAATTCTTTCAACTCTATTAGTGCCATTCTATAAGGAGTAATTGATATTGGTGCTACTCCTGGAGTAGTCTCAATCTTAAAGTCAACTTCACGATACGGAGATAATCCCGGTAATTCATTTAGAAATACATCAGGAAAATTTCTAACCATCGGTACCTCTCCTACTCCCGGACTAATTTGGGTTGTATACAGTATATTGGCCAAATAAGCTTCACATCCCTCTTTAATCAAATGAAATGCTGCTACTGCAGAAATCAAATAAGCAGGCACTATCTTTCTTTCTCCCACCAATACTATCTTTTTCCGCCCTTTAAAATCTATAACTACCTCCTTAGTATAACAATTTACAACGGCGTGATGTTTAGATAGCCAATCTATTCCTAAAATGACATCAAATTTATCTAGTTTAATAATCACCAAGTCTGCATATATTATCTCCCCACTAACTACTAGAGGATATGCTCTCATAACTGAATTAACTATTATACTACCCCTAGTAGGCATAGATACATATAAATTATATTTTAAGGGCTGAATCTTTCCTTTCACCCTCAATGCAAACTCATGCGACACAAATGAGCAAGTAGATATTGGATCTATTAAAACAATTGCATCATAGTCAAAGATAGGGAATATACCAGTAACCACATCTAGAGCAGCAGGAGCTTCTTGTCTGTTGATGGCATAAATGTAACAACCGCCCAAATTATGACATATTTAAAATTGTTTAAATTGATAAATTGAATTGAGTAAGAAGTATAGAAGGACTAGATTGTAAGGCTAGTAAAGGGCTTGTTTGTAGCAAAAATAAGTTTAAGTGTTGTAGAGTAAGAATAGTGAATCATTAAGGACCAAAGGGGATATT
>CATIWO010225239.1:0-12008 GCA_949673435.1 Macaranga tanarius | reverse complement strand
CATCCACTTTGGAAAAGAATAAATCATCAAGTTCAAACAGGCTAGAAAAAGAAACATCAATGTCATCAAAAGAAACATTAACAAACGAGTTTTCAATGAAGGTTTCCAGGGCCACAACAGCTTCCTCGCTCTGGCTCGCATCTCCAGCAGCATCCTTTATTTCCTCAGCAACAACCTCTTTTCCCTTAAAGTTTTCAGCAGCAACCTCGACATCCTTCTTGTTGACCTCATCCACTATCAGATCTTCCACAACAGTGACTTCCACATTCTCTTCCCCCACATAATCAGCAAAGATCTCAAACCCAGGGATCCTCCTTTCTTCGAAAAAGAAAGGCTCTGGCTTTCCTTTATAGGGAGTGTAGTTACCTTTCTTCATAAATTTCTCCTAGAGCGTCCACTTATCCTCACTGTCAGACCCATCCTTTTCACCCTGATATCCCAGTCCATGTTTTAGAATTTGCAGCTTTGCTTCCACATACTCAGGCGGTCCAGTCTGATCCTTTCCTAGTCCCATCCCAGGCATCAAGTTCATTCCTTTCATCATATTCATTACCCTCTCTTCCATAGAATCCTCATAAATCATGCAGACTTCAAACTCCGGATTTAGCGGTACTTCTTTGGGAGCTAGTTTCAAAGCAGCTATAACGGCCTCAAATTCCGCTGAGATAGTAAAAATCTTCCCCTCATATGGAAACTTGATCTTCTGATGGAGAGTGGAAGGGACTCCCCCAAGAGGATGAAACCAAGGCCTTCCTAAAAGAACAGCAAAGGTAACTGGAATGTCAAGCACATGAAGGGTGACCTAAGCTTCGATAGGTCCAGTCTTGACTAAGGCTTTAAATGTTCCTTCAACCGGCCTCTTAGTATCATCATAGGCCTTGATTATTACGTCAGTTGGTTGCAAATCAGCAGCGGTTAAACCAAGTCTTGGTAATATCTTCAGGGGACAGACATTTATGGCTGATCCATTATCAACCATCACACAACAAGTCAACTTTCCTTTGATCTCAGCTTTGATGAACAAGGGACGATAATTCTCTCTCCCTTCAAGTGGCAGATCCTCATCGGTGAATATAATTGCCCCCTCAGGCTTCTGCATCAAGGAACTTACCAACTGTTGGGGGGTTGTACCAGCAGAAACCTTCCTCTCAAGTAAGACTTGTACCATAGCATCACGGTGAATCTTGGACTGCATCAATAATTACCAAATGCTGGAGACCGTCTTCACAGGTAATTCTTTCTTCAGCTCTTCTTTTTCAAATTTAGACTTCTGTTCAGGTCTATCTTCTTTTGCAACTTTCTTTTCTTTTCCTTGTTCCTTTGCTGCCGCCACACGTTCAACTGTCCATTCCCTTTCACCTTCCTACACATCAACCTTCTCTTTTGTGTCTTCATCATCGAAAGACCAGATGTCTAACATATTGATGAACAAACCTCTCTTAGGTGTAATTTATGGTTTGGTGGACAGGGTGGTTTCAGGATGAGTGTTAGGCGTTTCAAAATCAATGAAGGAGTTTAGCACTTGTTCTTTAGTCAAACTAGTGCCAATCATCAGGACATGTTGATTTGGAGGTGGGGTATTTTGATAATTTGGTAAAGGGTTGGTTTGAGTGTTTGGCTTTTTAGTTTCCGGGTCAACTAGCTTCCCAGAATCAATAAGGTCTTGGATATCATGTTTGAGGCAGGTACATTGGTCGGTGTCATGCCTGATGACTTGGTGGTATTTGCAGTAAAGTTTTAGATTGGCGTTAGAAAATGGTGCTTTTGATGGTAGAGGGAAAATGAGTCCTTTTTCAACAAGCTTATCAAGGACCTTAGAGAGAGGTCTTCCCAAATTAGAAAACTTACGAGGCTGATCAATAGCATTAATATAGACATTACTAGATGGCCCCTCCTTATTTCCAGTTCTCCCTTTGAAATACTTCTTCTCTTGGGCTACATCGCCCTCTTTCTGGACCCCAAATCGATATAGCTCTTCGAAGTTCCTAATCCCCATATCATTCAGTTTTCTTACAAGTGGTGGGATACAACCATCAATAGCAATCATCAGTTGGTTTGACTCAGATGGTCGTTGCCTCATCTGTGCTAGCTTACCCCTCCACCTAGTCAAGTAATTAGAAAAAGATTCGTTGAATTTTTGCTTAGTGTTTTGCAAATCTTTCAACAAGATCTCCATCTGAGAATTTAACCCATATTGCTTCACGAAGGTCGAGCACAGTTCTTTCCAGTTGGTTTGCACATAAGGCTCCAAAGAGTAATACCAGCAAATTGGCGCACCTTACAAGGACAATGGGAACTGTTTCACAATCTGAGAAATGGTGAGCTCAGTTGTCTTCATATGTATAATGAATTGCTTTAGATGTAAATGTGGATCTTCAGTGCCCAAATACTTCTTCATATCAGGGAATTTGAATTTCTTCGGTAAGGGTTCTTGATTGACGAAGTCCATGTCACTGTAATCCATAGAAGTATCCATGCCCTTATCCCTCATCAACATTTGCATTTGGGACCTCATTTTTTCCATGTCTTTGGCCCAGGCTGGCTTCTCAGAGACTACAACAGTTTAAAACTCTTTCCTTACAGGCTCAGCCAATATAGTCTCCAGATCCTCATCCCGATCCTTGGGTTTGCCAACAATAGCCTCTCCTTCATCCAAATCTATAGGCCGTTTTCCCCTTGAAGTTTGAAAAATTTCCCCCACCACTTCCCATATAAGGCTTCTAGTATCAGCAGTAATCTCTTCTTTTAATTGTTTCCTAAAGGCTTCCAAATCAAGATTGTCTGACATTGTTGTAGTACTTTTAACGGGTTGTGCAGTTCTAACAGGTACGGATCTGACTAATCGGCCCTCACGAGTGCGTGTACAAACAGAAGATGAAGGATCTATTTCTGCAAGACAAAAGGTTAGAAATATGCATGATGTGTATGCATGATATGCAGTTCTATTTGGAGGGTTTTCATCAAAACATAGATAAACAAGCACACATAAGGTCTTAAACACAGCCTTCCAACCTTATTCCTCCCACACACGTATTCATTGGTCGGTCTCTTACTTAGGATTTTTGGTCTGGGTTTTAATTACCAACAGGGGATAATAAAACTGACGTACATGCATAAGATCTCGAGACAGAACAAACAAGTAGAATATCTCTTCCATAAAACTAAAGTCCAACATAATGGGCCATGGTAAATGGACAAAAGCCCAATCTAACATGGTCCATCATTATTAGGTCTGGGCTTCATGAATGGGACTACTATATGGCAACAGAACACATGCATTTAGGAAAATCCTAAAGGTGGTTGCTAGGGCATTACATGGGCTGAGTCTCAGGTAAAGTCAAAGGCTCCCAGAGTCTGTTATATACTTTTTTTCTATCTCCCCAATCAAGGGTCCGAACGACGTACTTATTCGTACTACACTGTGAGTGACAATAATTATATACTCCACCACCAGGTTTGAATGAAACACAGGCAGTGAAGCAACAACTATTGTCGGTTTAATAGGGACTATGTGCACGGTATGTGAAAATGGTGTAGTGAATGAAAATGCAGAAGAAATAATTAGACAATTAAAAATAATAAAATACAAAACACTGGAGTCAGTTTCTTTATCCTCAGTGGAGTCGCCACTGCAGGCGGCGGGGTTCAGCGCACGCCGAAGTGTTCGGCGACCACACCACTGTGCGAGCTCAGGGCCCACTAGGAGTACAACGTTGGGCCTTGTTAGGCTTTGGTTGGAGAATGGAGTCGCCACCCGGGTGAAACCCGGGACACACTTTTACAGCAACTGGATTCCACGGAGGAAGCCCAGCAGCCGTCCTCAGAGATTGGGTCCGGAAACTGGGTATGGGCTTTTAGCGGCCCACCCGACCTTGCGATCGGCCTCCATTTGTATTTTATGTTTTATTATTTTTAATTTCTTAATTATCCTTTAATTATATGCGAATGGCTGTTTTGATTCAAATAATTTCCAAATTTTACAATTTAGTCCAAGTTTGGTATTAGTCCATTTTCATGCAATTTAATTGGTTAAAGCATTCACACATCCACAATTAAAATAAATAACATGAAAAATAAGCCATACAAAGAAAATTAGGGAGGAGAAATGATTACAACCCTTGTACATAATAAATAGAATGAAATAAAATAAAATACAATAAAATAAAGAAATAGGGGGGAGGAGAAATGATTACAACCTTTTGTCCAAATATAAATAAACAAAGCCACTAAAAATAAACTATTAAATATTGCAAATGGCAATAAATAAAATAAGCTAATGAAAATAACAAACCATAAATTAAAGTAGGCACTACAACACGAAATTAAATCATTCAAGGGGCATAAACTAAACAAAAGAATAAAATAAAAAGAATATTATTCTGAAACACAGAAGCGTGCGCCTCTGCATTACATAGGCGTGCGTTTCTCTAGAGAGAGGCGCACGCCTCTGAATACAAACACATGCTTTACTAACGGTCAAAAATTTTAAAAAATAAAACTATAGAGGCGTGTGCCTCTACATACTAGGGCGTGCGTCTCATCGAACAGACGCACGCCCTCTGATTTTAGACAGAGGTAAAATTCACATCGATAGATTCTTAAAATAGCATAAATGATGGTTTAAATCGATAGCCAATATTCATAAATAAGTTAAATTAAAACACTAACATTAAATCATGCACTATAACAAATAAAATACCAGATAATCAAAGTAAAAATCAAACAAGGAAGAAAGAAAATAACTTTTAAAAAAATGAATAAAAAAGTTACTGTGAAGCTTGTTGTTGAAATTGTTTGACCCTCAGACAGGTTTCAGATCGCCACTTCTTGCCTCTAGGCTGGATTCAGACCATTGTTTCGTTTTCCCTTTCTGGTGTTTCTCTCTTTTTTTTTTCTTTTTTTTTCTCTGTTTTTCTCACTCCCTCCCAAACCCAAAAAAAATTCCCCCTTCAACCGACCTTCCTCCCCTCTTTTAACATGGCCTCAAGCTTTTTTTTTCCCCACTCATTAACTCCCAACGTTGGGAGTTAATGCAACGTTACAGAACGTGGAGCGATCCACATTTTGTAACTTATTATTTTTTTGCTACAGGTGTCAAAGAGGCGCGTGTCTCTACTGACAAAGGCGTGCACCTTTACATTAAAGAGGCGTGGGCCTCTATGACAAGGAAGCATGTGCCTCATTGCCGGAATGTGGGCTTTTAATGGGCTTTATCTGGTTTGGGCTGAAGGTACTGGTTTATGAGTATTTGGGCTCGTCATGATTGCGGGTTCTCTCTCACAAGTGGGTTTGAATCCAATCCTTTGGCAAATTGGGTCTAATTACAAACCTTCATCATTGGGCTTTTTGGCTCGCGGGCCGGGTTGGACCATGTGTCCACATTCATATAAAATTCTTAATTTATCAAATACTAAAATAAGATTAATATTCAATTAACAATATTATATATTCTTGCATCTCATTCATTATATTAATACTACTTATCACAAGTGCTTTCCAAATTTAAATAATAAGAGTTTCCCTAGTTGGTTGTCTTCTCCTTGCCTCTTGTAGCTCCTACATATATCCACCTATTAAACACACATACAACACAACACATATACATTTAAGCTTAACTTGTATAATCTGTCACCTTAAATTTAACATGTCCAAATATTATATACAAAAACCATATGATCATGATTTTAGTACAGGAGCTAGAATTATGTGTCTACTTTCATTTCTAATTAGAATTACGTAATTCAAACATGTATAGAATTATCTATGATTTATTGAATCAAATCGGGTAAAACAGGGCCATCATCATGAGAACTAAAATGTCGAACTGTGTTAGACCCTCTTAACAATAGATTTAGTCCAAGCACAAAACATAGAAGTTGTAAAGGACTCTCTAAAGTTTTCAGAGCATCCAATCTTACTCAATTCATAGCTCTATAGCCCAAGTTATGGTAAAAAACCTACGACTAAAAATAGAGGAAAACAGAACCCGAATTTGCAATAACCCAAAACTTGACTTCAATTAACAAAAATACAAACATAGCTTACCAATTGAAGCTCCAATTGATTAAAGACATCCTAAAGCTTCCCAAAACTCTTGTTTGATAACTTATGCAAGATCCAAAATCTCCCAACTCAACAAAAATCACTCTCCTAGCTAATAGATTTCTCTACACTTCTAACACACACCCATACATATATACCCTCACACACACACACACATACACACACACACACACACACACACAACCAATCATAAAATTCCACTTGCCCCCCATAGGTGTCCAATTAATTAATGCATAATTATCAATAAAGAAAAATAATAAACACTTAGATAATTATAGACAAATATCACCACAATATCCTTCCTCCCCCTTATTGAAATGTGATTATTACATAATAATCTATAACTTTTTATTGTGACAATTTAATCTCATTTTTCCTTACAATTCGGTCCCTCTCTACAATTCATAAATATACCCATGCTTAAATGAAGTCCACTGTTATTCTATGTATAAAATGCAATGCATAAATTAGAAATACACATACTAGAGGGTGGGTGTTACATCTTTGGCACTGGAAAAAAGACTTAAAATTAAAACAATATCAAAGGTGATATCAATAGTGATTACTTATTAGAGTTAAAGAACTAAAAGAAATAAACTGATGTATTGAATAATTTATTATGGGGGCATTAAACTCAGCTTATTAAGGAAAAAGATGATAGTGAGCGATTATGTGTTGATTATGGGTAATTGAATAACATCTCAATGAATATTTATTTAATTAATTAGAAGATGTTATAAATATGGGTGAAAATTAGAAGGTGTTACAGTGATTTTAAAGATGAAATTGAAACCAGGATTATGGAAATTTCAAAAGGTATAACATTTTATTTCTGAAATAGCATTCAGAGCCAGAAATGTGTATAATGAAATCCCCAGCTAAGTTGATTAAATCAACTAATGCACCAGTTGTAATGATGGCATTAGCAAGCCGAATTCTTTAATAGTATTTGGATCAGTCATGATTATTCTATTTGAAGATATTCTTATCTATTTATTAAGCTGAGAGGGACATGCTAATATTGTGTAAAATCCGCAAGTACACAGAATCATATCAAGTAGTAATAAAGATATCATCCCACAGAGATTGTAGATTGAATATTGTAATACTAACTATGTTTGTTTGTTTAGACAATAAAATAGAGTTTATATTCTTTAAAAATTAAAACCAAACAAGCTAAAGTAAAATTCAAATTCAAACAAATATTAAAAGCTAGGGTTCTTATTCTCAATTGGACCACCTCAAAAGATTGATTAACCAATTAGATTTAACTATTTCTACTTCATTTTAAAGGGATCTTAGAAACTATAGATTTTCCTCTCAAATAAACCTATAATTAATTGGAGATCAATTAACACTAAGTTTACTTGCTCTCACCAACCCAATGCCTTTTAATTCCAATTTTAATCATAACCTTAAATTAATATTAATCCACTGAATTGTCTCTTAACTAACTAAGCAATCAATAGGTCATTACCTATTCCTACAGAACCTATCTCTCGATTAAGCCTATAGTGTCAATTCAATTCTAGGGTGATCAGTCCTAAAATGACATTAAGCACAATAACAACCAATGACTTAGATATAGCAACCTAACATAAATCACAATAAGCATATGGTCAATTCAGAATAAGAACCCTAAAAAGGATCTAGCTACTTATGTTAAAGATAAAAGAAAACAAACAAGAAATGAAAACCATTCTCAACACAATAACTATTAAATAAAAGAGTGATACAACAAAAACCCCCTTCCAAATGATGTAAGGAAGCCTTGCTCTTCTAACTTCAAGCCAAGTATCTCCTCTACTAAGCAAAACAAAATGAAAATGTATTCTGAAGAATAAAGAGAATAGAAAACTAAAAATAAAACTAAAAACTAAAAACTTCTCTAAATGAAAAAAAAATGGTTCTATTTAAAGGACCAAGTTTCCTAGTGAAAAAAGTCATTTAAATTCTTCCAAACTGTATCTAAACATAGGCTTAAAAGATGAGCTTCTATCTATCCAAACTCTAGCTTAAAATTCACTTTTGATTGGTTGCCACATCATCATGCACGAGTATGCAACAATTGGACATGTCCATGCATCAAAATAACTCTGAAATAGCAAAATCATGCATGACCGTGCGCATGGGCGTGCACTGGCACATGGACGTGCGCATGGGCATATGCTCTATGACTGGTTCCTCTTCAATTCAGGCATGGGCAAGCGCATGGTCATACACTGGCACATGGGCATGCGCATGGCCATGTGCACTGGTGTGAAACTGACTTCCAACTTTAAGCTTTAATCTTATCCTTATCTTCAAGCCCTATCTCCATATCTTCTCAAATGCATCCTACAACCACAAACTAAAAAAAAATTACCTATTTAACACAAAAATACTTAAATTAAAATAAAATAACAAAACTAACCAAATTAACTAAAAACTAACTAAACAATGCAATTTTGAACTAAATATGCAATAAAATAAAGTGCTAAACATATGCATATTTCACACTCATAAGAGTAGTTAAAGAATATGGAGATTTTAAATTTTTATCCCCTCCTACATTTTATTTCCTTATTTATTTTAAAAAATTTTCCTTTTTAGTATCCCTCACCTTTCCTATATTACTTAGTATGGATACTGGCAAAGAGTCCTTTAGGACACTCATACTCATTTTTTGAGCATTAGAATGGTTAGAGTGCAATAAACCTATCTTATGCTCTCTCAAGAACTTTTATGATGACTAATTTATCTTATTTATAATTATCATTCATTGGCCTTGTTCTACAAGTATTCTATCATTTAGGTAAGAAGTAAGCATTAAGTTGATTAAATCTCAAAAATTGTTGATCTAAATTTATCAGCTATGCTTAAAAGATTATAAAATAAGCATTAAAAGAATATCATAACAACTAAAACTAGTAAACTGAATCCTAATATATAGGGCTTATGACTATGACAAGCTTGGAAGAATACAAGAGTGGGGATAGTCAATATAACACATATTCCCAATAAAATGAAGGCAAGCAAATGATTACACAATTAAACATATGTATATATGTATAACATGACAAGCAAAGGCAGATGTCGATATGCCCCCTCAACATTTAGAATTTATGTTACCCTTAATATAAGATTAATAACCTAAATGCGACACCAACTAATATAAATACCAGAAGCAAACATAAACATATGAGAAAGAGAAAAAAGAGTGGGACTAGTACTCCCTTTGTATAGAGGTGAGATTGGTAGTGATGGAGATGGCACATATAGATTTACGAGGCATTTGAACTTAGGCTCCTTTCAATGTCTTTAAGCTATAAACAAGGTTCATATACATTGTCTGTCATGTAAAGTAGGGCTTGAGTGTAGAAATTTTTTAAGTTAGGCATCCTCATCAACTAGGCATCAAGTGAATAACTAGATTACGCCGTATAGCCTCCACGATATTAAGTAATGTTGTATAGTCTCTAAGACATCAAGCTAATGATGTATAGTCTCTAAAACTTCAAAAGAGAAGGAAGCTACTGTCGTATAGTCTCTACATGTTAAATGAATGTTGTATAGTTTTTGGGACTTCAAGTAAGAAAATAGGTAGTGTCATATAGTCTCAAGGGCATCAAGCGATGTGAGATAATGCCATAGTCTCTAGAACATTAGGTAAATTTGAGATGATGTGTTATAGTCTCTGGGACATCAGGTGAATGTTGAAATAATATTATATAGCCTTTAAGAAATCATGTGAATGTTGAGATAATGCCATATACTCTTTAGGACTTCAGGCGAATGTTGAGATAATGTCATATAGTCTCTAGAACATTAGATAAATGTTGAGATAATACTATATAGTCTTTAAGACATCAGGCAGATATTGAGGTAATGTTGTATAATCTCTAAACCATTAGATGAATGTTATATAGTCTTTGGGACATTAAGAAAATTGAGATATTATCATATAATCTCTAAGACATCAGGTGAACGTTGTATGAGAGAGTGTCATATAGTCTTCGAGACATCAGGCGATGCTATATAAATTTAGGACATCAAAAGAATTGAGATAATGCCATATAGTCTTTGGGACATTAAGCAGATGTTTTATAGCCTTTTTGGCATCAAGCAAAGGAAACTAATATAATTTTGTTATAGCCTTTGAGATATTAGGCAAATGCTATATGGCCTTTTTAGGCATTAAGCAAAGGAAATTATTATAGTACTGCTATAGCCTTTTAGGGCATTAGGCAAGGTGCTATATAGCCTTTTTAGGCATCAAGTAAAGGAAATTGAGATAGTGTTATTTTTGCCTTTTGAGGCATCAGGTAAGGTACTGTATAGTCTTCTTAGGCATCAAGCAAAAGAAATTAAGATAGTGCTATCATAGCCTTTTAGGGCATCAGGTGAGGTTCTATATAGCCTTTTTAAGCATCAAGTAAAGAAAATGAGATGTTGTTATAGCCTTTTGAGGTATTAGGCGAGGGGTTGTATAGCCTTTTTAGGCATCAAGCAAAGAAACTAAGATAATGTCGTTATAGCCTTTTGAGGCATCAAGTAAGCTATTGTATAGCCTTTTTAGGTATCAACCAAGGAAATTTAAGATAATGCCATTATAGCATTTTGTGGCATTAAGTGAGGTGTTGTATAAAATTTTTAGGCATCAAGTAAGGGAAATGAGATAACATCGTTATAGCCTTTTGAGGTATCAAGTGAGGTGCTGTATAGCATTTTTAGGTATCAAGCAAAAAATTTGAGAAAATGCCATTATAGCCTTTTAATGCATCATGGGAGGTATGGCTATGTGTGCTTGCTTTTTTCATAAGTGTGAAAATATTTTGATGATTGGCATCTTGGAACTTCTAGTGTTTGCCTCCTCTTTTAGTGTCTTGCAATCACATATTCCTCGTGTTATGAAAGTGCTATTGTACATGTTTTATTGAAGTTTTGATTGTGACATAGATTATTCGAGTGAGGGCATATACCTTATGATTGTATGCACAAATGTATGTATGCATGTATGCATGTAATGCTAATGGTTGTGCTCTATAATGCTAATGGTTATGCTTCATGACGATTTATAAGTTATTTTTTAATTGAATTTAGATGTTTATGAGTGAAGACAAATTATTGCATGATGAGAGGGGCTTATTTTGAATGTTATGTCAAGACTCCATGAATAGAATCAATCAATTGGTTTTTTGCCAAAGACACTAAGATCATAGTTGTTGTTGGGAAGACTAACTCAAACTTAGGTGAAATAAGAGGTTTTGATGATGGTGTACTATATTAATATGGTTACTTCTCAGACTATGGGTAACTGTATATCTAAGTGTTGTCTTTTATTTTGTATTTTATGGAAGGCTTTTAGGATTATAGTGTAATGTAGTATGTCATAGGTGAGGCAATTTATTGGAAGTGGTATTAGATTTATAAAAAGGAGTGATGTCTATTTAGAACTAGTTAAATCTTACCAAAAGGGGATGACTTTCATTGGAAATTGATGTAGGTTTGGTTGGAAATGTTAGTATAGATGTGCCCTAGGGCCATTATTGTATGTAGACATTCTATATTTATCCCCTATGGCAATGAAATATTCATTTAAATTAAGTGTTAAGTTTATTTGAATATTTACCCTTAGTATTATATTGAATGATTTTATTATCAAGAGTTGATAATATGAGTGACAAACTCATTTGGTACATATGCTATAAATATTCATAGTGATTGGATTAATATAAGGGTAGTATTAATCTCTATACTATCACCTCTGTCTATTTTCCTTGATCGGTATGTGATATCGATAGTGGGAGGTAGTGAGTCTCAAGCTACATAATATGAGATATTAGAATAGACATGTGGATACTCATGTGATGGGAAGATCAAACATGTGACAAACGATTTGTGATTGTATGGATATTCACTTTAGTCAACAATCACAATCTTGGACATAATGGTGCATATGGTCC
>CATIWO010225230.1:0-13688 GCA_949673435.1 Macaranga tanarius | reverse complement strand
TGCACATCCCCCAGAGCAGCATTACCGACCAGAGGAAGAGGACCTAGGTGATGCGGAGGAAGAAGTACCGCCCACTCATCCTGAGGATCGCACACTGGTACAGATTGATAGAGACAGGTACAATTTAAATTCAAGTACACGACATAAGGGTTTTAATGTGGTATAAATTGTAATTATATGAACGTTTTATAATCTTAAATGTGCAAATATAGTTGAAAACCGTGCTTATACAAGTCAATTTAGTTGTACGAATTTTTATATTTGCTACAGTAAGTTAAAGTTTAGTTGTTATATCCGTCTGAATAGTGCATGTAAATGGTATATTTTGAGTTTATTATAGAACACAATTGTATTCATAATTATTTCAAAATAATTTTGTTTATGTTGTAATATAAATGCAAGAAAGATTGATTAGACCCAGGTGGCAAAGTTTCAAGGGTTTACACCACCATCTGCAGAAAATGTTGGTTCGCAGAAGGGTGGTAGTGGGCAGCACTGACTCGGGGGCTGATCGACTTCTACTGGGAGGAGTTTAAGGTAAATAATATTCTTTTGAACTCAAAATTTTTATCAAGTTTTAATTTTTTCATTTGAAAATTCATATGGATATAGTCAGATAATGTTTTAAAACGCAAATTGACAGTGATTTGAGTGCAAAAATTTTTCAGGTGGGATGGTCCTGACGTGCCGATAAAGGCAGTGTTGGAAATACAATGTGCAAGTTGGTATAGAGACAATTTGTACACATACCGAACATCGAACAAACAGCACCAGTCCATTTCTGATGATGTGTGGAGAGCTTGGCAAGAAAAGTGGTCGTAGCAATCTTATGTACAGAAGCGTGCCCAAGCAAGCAAAAATTGGCTATTTGAAAAAGCCGGTCCAGGTACAGGTCCTTCGAAGCACACAGGAGGGTCTAGATCTATGCGTGACCATGAGCGAGCTATGGTACGTACGAAATACTTTAATTATAAAAAATATATGCAATAAATAGGCCCTTAAAGTTTTGTTTCAAAATGCATGCTACTGTTAACTAAATTAATGAATTAATATTAGTTATTTCATTAAATTTTTTATAATAATAAAATCTATTAGTAATTTGTTCTTGTGTGTAAATATTTTGTAGACTGAGCAGGATGGCGTTCGACCGAGCGCACATAAATTGTTCAAGGCCACCCACACCAAGAAGTCAGATAGGAGCGCATTTATTGATAAGAGATCAGAGGCAGTTAATGTAAGAAATAACATTTTTTCACTGCTTTTTATAATATATTCAGTGTCCTTAAATAAATAGTGTACATGTGTAAATAGATGTTGCACATATTACAAATTAATTTTTTTTTTGTCAATTGATTTAGGCGCGTTTCGAAGAGATCATGGCTGCTGCTTCGCAACCAGCAGAGGAGGGAGGAGAGCCGCATGAAGTTGATGAGAACCAGATTTTTCTTCAAGCTGCTGAAGGAGTACAGAAACAAAGAGTGTACGGTGTTGGCTCGTCAGTGTCGACATACTATGCGAGCAGTTTGGCCAGTACTGGTGCGACCTCGTCACGGCAGGACATGTTTCCTTCTCAGACCGCATTTGATGATGCGGTTGAGAGGTCTGTCCAGAGTAGATTAGATGTAGTCCGAGCTGAGCTCCGCTCTGAGCTCCAGTCTGAGCTGCGTCGTGAGTATGATGAGCAGGTTGGCGCATTCCTGCGCGAGCTAGAGACTTTGACGAGGTGGGCCCACACTTCTAGTATGCGACCTCCACTTCCTCCTTCAGATGCTGAGGGTGATACTGGTCCAGATCATACTACAGATTTAGGGGACCAGTAGGTTAGGACACTGTCTATGTAACATATTTTTTAATTAATTGATATTTATATATTTTTAATACAATTTAAATTTCCACTGAATTTATAATTAATATTATGATCTAATAAATAATATACAACTATTATTTAATTAAATAATATACTAAAAAAATTTTGGTAAATTACCGACGGAATCATTCCGTCGGCATATTTACCGACGGAATGAATTCCGTCGGTAATTACCGACGGAAAGCAATCCGTCGGTAAAAATTAGCGACGCCGATTTTTGCGACGGATTACAATCCGTCGGGAATCCGTCGGTAATGACGAAATCTGTTGGGAATCCGTCGGTAAGTCCGTCGGTAATTGCATGTTTTCTAGTAGTGATGTAGTATCAAACAACTATTAATTAGTTATTTCTTGCATATATTTTTTGACATTTAATATTTCGTACGTACCATAGCTTGCTTATGTACAAGCATAGATCTAGACCCTCCTGTGTGCTTAAAAGGATTTGTACCTTGACCGACTTTTTCAGATAGCCAATTTTTGCTTGCTTTGGTATGTTTTTCAACGTAATTTTGTTGTGCCCATTTTTCTTGCCAAGCTCTCCACACATAATCAGATATCGACCCATGTTGTGTGTGGACAAATTATATTTATACCAATTTGCTATGTGTTGTCCCACACTGCCTTTATCTGCTCGTCAGTAGGCTCCCACCTGAAATATTTCGGGACTCAAAGGAAGGTGTATTTACGTTTTAATACATGATGTCACTATCTCTATATTAATGTTCAAATGAAATAATAAAAATTTAATTACAATCTTGGATATAAAAAAATATTCTTCACCTTAAACTCCTCCTAGTAGAAGTCAACCTGATCCTGCGTAAGTGCTGCACACTGCCACCCTTTTGTGAACCAACGTCACTTGCAAATCTATGTGCAAATCCTGGAACTCTGCCACTTGGGTCTAATCGATTCCTGCATTTATATTACAACATAAAATAATATTATACACATGATGAATATAATTAATACTCTAATTAACTAAAAATATAACATTTACATGCACTATTCAGAGAAAAATAACAATTAAACCTTTAGTTATTATAGCAAACATAAAAATATTCATAAGTTCATAAACTTATATTAATACTTTCATTTTCAAAAATGTTTACACAATAAAAAAAATGTTCATACCATTGTAATTAATATCACATCAATACACTTCATTCATCTACTTTAATATGAATTGTACCTTCATTTATCAATGCTTACAACAGTGCGATCCCCAAGTGGAGGGGGCTCTACTTCTTCCTCTAACTGATTAAGATCCTCTTCCTCTGATGGGTAATGCTCCTGTAGGGGATATGCAGATGAAGCTGAGGGTGCCACGACACTAGATGAAGACACCGCAGTAGCAGCAGAAGGTGAACTATGCTGAGAATTTCTCCATCCTCCAGTGTGACCTCTGGCAGCTGTCTCTCTACCTGCTCGACCTCATCTAGGAGGCCTCATTTCTAAAAAAATATAATTCAAAATTAGACAATAAAAGATTAGAAAATTTATATCAAACATATTCCAATATTAATACAACGAAATTAATAATATACAATGAATATATGTATAAAATTAACATAAATACATTTATTATTTTTTTAACATCTTTTTTAGCACATAACTTTAACATAAAATTACAAACAATTATTGTAAATGACAATCACTCATCATCTGTCTCTTCTAGTGCATTTTCCTTATCTCTATCTTCTGATGATGTTTCATACTCAAAATCTTCTTCTTCATTCTCTTTTTCATCTACATCCTCTTCTCGGCTACTTAGGTCAACCAAATTTACTTGATCATCTGTTATGTTAACATTAACTCTTATGTCTGATATGTCATCATCTTAAAATGGAGGAACAACACTTGCAGATTTTGAGCTCTCTAGTATTTCAATTATTGACCTTGGCTTCACTTTCAAAACTGCTCACCAATTGGCTCTATCTCTCTTCTTGCCGGGATATGGGCAATAATAGGCTTGCGCAGCCTGAGCAGATAAAAGAAATGGTTCATACTTATTAAACCAATGTTGATGGTTTATGTCAACCAATTTGTAAGCTTTATGCACCATTGTTCCACTATTCGGTGTCGGGTCGAACCAATCGTACTTGAATAACACCGTTCATTTCATTAGCAATGCTGGATATTCAAGCTCAAGAATTTCAGTTAATATTCCATAATAATCACTCTCCATAATACTGTAATTGGATCCTTTAATGTAAACACCACTATTCATTATTGCTCGATCGGTGCCATAGGCTTCAATGTGAAACCTATAGCCATTAATAAAAAACCCTTTGAATGTTCTCACTGATCTGATTGGTCCTTGTGCTAGGCTTCTCATATAAGGATTTAAAACATTGTTTGCCAGGTTTTCAGCCTAAAATATAGTCAAAAAATATAATGATACTATGTCAACACAAAATGATATTAAAAATTATGATAGTTTTCAGATAATAAAAATTTTGAACTTACATAGTGATAAAACCATGAAGCAAATTCCCTCTTAAACAACCCATCAACCTCTTCATATGTGATTTTTGAGTTATACTCTCGTAGAGTATTCACATACAATCTAGTTCAAGAATGAATTTCACATAATTATTACATTGAATATGCTTGAATGTGAATTAATGAGGATAGTTCTTACGCTATATAAGGTTGAACTTCTGGATAATTCAGTAATACATAAGTCATTGCTGCCTTATATTCAGGGTCCATCAATATTCGTGAACCAACCGTGCCTATAAGTTGCCCTTGATGCTTAAACACAGAAAGCCAATAAATGTCATCCTTAACATCAGATTCAGAGACCTCATTCCGTTGCATTCTTTTAGGAAATATCGCATCCCCATTCTAGAAATAATATGAAGTAAAATTTGCCGCTTTTTCCATAAGGTATCCATTACATATTGACCCTTCAATACGAAATTTATTTGTGACTTTCCTTTTCAGCTTTCACAGGTCTCTATGATAATGGTAAGTATTATAATATTTGTTTGTTATTTATAAAGGTAAAAAATAATGTCACTTGTCCAAACATACCTTTCGAAAGGATACATCCATCTATATTGCACAGGACCTGCAATTCTAGCTTCATAGGTAAGATGTACGGGAAGATGTTCTATTGAATTAAAGAAACTTGGTGGAAAGATGTGCTCAAGCTTGCACAATATCGCTGGAATGTCATTATCCAAACGGATTAGATCATTCTCATTAAGAGTATTTACAGTAAGCTCTCGAAAAAAAAGCACAACTCAGTTATGGGTCCCCACACTTATTTCGGTAAAAGTTCTTGTACAGCTATTGGTAATAACCTCTGCATAAAAATATGTCAATTATGGCTTTTCATACCAGACATCTGCATTCCACTTATATCAACACATCTACCCATATTTAATACATAACCATCGGGAAACCTTAGCTTTTTCACCCATTCGAATAATAGTGCCTTTAAATCTTTGTCTAAGACATATATGGCCTTTGGATATTTTCTAGTTCCTGCATCTTTAGCTAATTGAGGCCTCCAACATATGACATTCAACTCTTCTCAAAATTTCGCATTGTCTTTTATTTTTTCGAGTACATTAAGAATGGTATTGAAAATATTGTCAAACATATTTTTTTTAATATGCATAACATCAAGATTGTGTCTAATTAATAGTGTGCTCCAATATGGTAAATCCCAAAAGATGCTCATTTTTTCCAACCACAAGTTTTTGATATTAGACCATTGATTTTTTCGGCATCAATTTCTGTAATTTTTTTTGATTTCTCTGTTCGTCAATTCTTCAACAATAGATTCCTCAGTTCTGACACCCTAAACTCTTTAGTGACTCTCTTACCCTTTATAAATGGAGTTGTATTCCGCCTAAATGGATGGTCTTTAGGTAAGAATTTTATATGCTTGTCAAACCATGATTGTTTACCACTGCAAGGAAGCATAAATGCATCAGAGTCCTCCATGCAATGTGGACAATCTAGTTTTCCTGCTGTGCTCCATCTAGACAATATAAAATAAGCAGGGAAGCTATTTATAGTCCACAATAATGCCGTATGTATTTGGAAATTCTGTCTCTTTGAAATGTTATAAGTTTGGACCCTATTAGACCATAAGTCATTTAGTTCAACTATTAATGGCTGAAGAAACACATCAACATGCGCTTTAGAATTTTTTAGACCTAGGACTAGCACAGTTAGGAACATGAACTCCACCCTCATGCATAGTCCTGGAGACAAATTGTATGGAGTGACGACGACTGGCCAAGAAGAGTATTACTGCCCAGTTTGCCCAAATGCTGAAATCCATCTGAACATAAACCAAGTTGCATATTACGCACTTCAACAGTAAAATCTTTATGCTTATGATCAAACAGTTTCCAAGCTAGTGCATCGGACGGGTGCAACATCTTACTATCTTTCATCTTATGCTCTGCATGCCATCGCATCTCACTAGCCATTGCACTAGAGGCATAAAGTCTTTGGAGCCTAGGTATTAGAGGGAAGTAATGCATTTTCTTATACGGAATATTTACTTTCCTCTTTGCTGATCCCTGTCTATTAGGCTTATACCTATCATTCCCATAGAACATACAATTAAGCCTATCAGAGTCTGTACCCTAATATATCATGCAATTGTTAAAACAATGGTGTATCACTTCCACAGGTAAACCTAAACCCTGAACTAACTTTTTCGTGCTGTAAAAGTTTTTTGGCATCAAATTATCGTCAGGGAGGACTTCTTGAAGGAATTCGCTAAAACCGTTATACGCACTCTCTGAAAATTGATGTGTAAATTTTAGCTCTAACATTCTTACAGCTGTAGACAATTAAGAATGTCTTATATTCCCCGACCATAATTTGTTTTTAGCTGCACGCATCATGTTATAGAACTTTTGCACTTCTGGTTTAGTTGCTCATTTGAGACGGATT
Organism: Macaranga tanarius; assembly: GCA_949673435.1. Classification (NCBI taxonomy): domain Eukaryota; kingdom Viridiplantae; phylum Streptophyta; class Magnoliopsida; order Malpighiales; family Euphorbiaceae; genus Macaranga; species Macaranga tanarius. The sequence goes on along the minus strand of CATIWO010225230.1, from coordinate 6,895 downwards.
GATTAAAAGCTGGACCAACAGCATCAACAACCATTCTCTGGTATGAACAATAGTTCTCATCATCATCCTGGTAAGATGACTGAGGGGGAAAGTATTGACAAAAGTGTCATATTCAACTGCCATTCTCTTCTCAACATGATATATTCAATTCCAGTAATTAGCCACAAACCCGTTCTTTAAAATATGGAACCGCACAGTGTCAAGTTCATGGAAACATTAGTTTCTATACTTGAACTTTGTGCAAGGACACTTAATTTTACCCCCACTCATGCACTCGAGATGTGAAGTTGCAAAGCCAATAAACTGTTCAACATTATCAATGAACTCTGAGGATAACAGCCCATTGATAACTCTTCCTTCATACATCCATAACTGATCTTGTCTCTTTTGTGCACAGCTGAAGGTTCATTTATCAGCAATTAAGGTTAAAGTTAGTTAGTAAAGAGATAGGGAACCTAGATGTGTAAAAGCCTATTTAAGTGAACAGGCTTGTAAAGGTCTGACCCTAACCCATTTGTATAAATGGTGCTAAAATTCGATCACGTGCGCATACAGTATATAGAAAATTAGTCAGCCTTCCGGCGTCATTCTCCAAGTGCACTATTCATACTATATACCCAACAAAGCCAAATGAAGCATATTATGCATTGGCTTTGCGGGGCATATAGTACGATATGCACCCAGAGAACAATTGCCAAAAAAAAGTTAAACATATCTATACTATATGCATAAGTTTTGTACGTGATCGAGAATGTCAACATTAGTTATACAAACTGTCCACTTGGATAATCTAATGCACTCATTATTGAGTGCACTGGATGGGTATTCTACGACTAACTAAGGCTATTTAACATGGTCATAGCAACTGTTAAGTAACTAATAAATGATTAATATACATACATGTACTGATTTGCAAACATATACATATAAATTATGAAAGTTAAAAAAATAAAAATATATTTTTACAACTTTAATAGCCATAGTGCCTTCATGCATCATATATATCTAACATAATTAAAATTGCATAACAGTGCATGCTTGTCAGAAATATATAAATATATATAAATAAGCTATTGGCAACAGGCGAGTGCTATTAAATTACCTCAATGACGTGCAGTCCTAACTGGTCTAATCGATATAATAGCTATCCTTCGGAAAAATCTATAATTAAGAATAAGAAAATAAAATACGAACGTATTTTCTAACGTAGACAATCGTCTAATGAAACCACCTATAAAGACTAAATAAAAAAATTACGAGGATTTTACCAAAAATTCGGCAGAATCTCTCCTAAAATAAAGATATCTCCATGATAAAGTAGGGTCAATCCTGCAATAAAACACCAAAAATTCTATACAAAATCACAACTCCGAAAAAAAAATGATAACATGTATTTTTTTTATCATCGTATTTTCTCTCCAAAAGAATATGTTTATCGCAATTCATCAAAAACTTCAATATCAATCAATTCATCAAAAACTAAATTAAATGTTGAATAATTCCAGTTGCTTGGTTTGATATAAAAGAATTACAATTGTATAATAGTGCATGCTTATCACAATAATCATTCAATATATATATATATATATATATATAGAGAGAGGCTATTCGCAACATACGAGTGATATTAACCGACCTCAATGACGTACAGTCAGAATTGGGCCCCAATACAATAGCTCTCCTCGAGAAAAATCTATAATTAAAAATAATAAAATAAGATCAGAACGTATTTCCTAACGGCTATAGTTCTACAAAAGAATCAAAAAACCTATAAAGACTAAATAAACAAAATACGAGGATTCTACCAAAAATTCGGCAGAACCTTCCCTAAAATATAGACATCTCCCTAATAAAATAGGACCAATCCTGTAATAAAACAACTACACTTCTATACACAATCACAACTGCAATAACAAATGATAAAATTTATTTTTTATCATCGCATTTTCTCTCCCAAAAAAAAAAACACATGATACTTGTTGTTTTTTCATAATGTTTTCATATATATAAATTAAAATATACATACCACCAGATAAGATATATGTCAAATGTTTAATCCAAATTTATCTACATATAATAAATTATTTATTTTTCTTTTAAAAAAATTCTAACTTTTGCCAATACCATATGTTTGATATAATAAAACAAATTCTTAATTTTGCCTATACCATATGTTGGATGTAATAAAATTATAATTGAAATTTTTATCGCACAATTTCAATTTTTTGATTGAATAATCGTTTAATATCAAATTAAAATTTATGTAATTATAAGATTTTCATTTAAATATGTTGCAACTAAAAGACTTACTCATAATTTTATCTATTTGATTTATAACTATTTTATCTATATCTATATTAAATATAAATATTTAATATATTTTGTAGGTAATTATTTACCACACCTCCCAACCAACTCTTACCTTCTATTTCTAAGTCATTGAGTTAGAAATAGTTCTCGAGGCTACACACTTAAAATACAAATTATAAAAAAAAAAGTTTCTATACATTTATAATCTATTGGCCAAAAGTTCTAACTTTACTTCAGTTTTAGCTAGAAATTGAGTTCAACACTTCAAAACTTTGAAACTTTATTATAGTTCTAGCTAAAATTTTAATAATTAATAATTAATTCCTCTTAACTTTCCCACTTTCTCAATTCCAACCAATGCAAGTTTCTATTTTGTAAAATTTATTTTTTTTTTCATTTCACTATCATTAATTATTTTATTTTATTTGTTTTATAAATATTATTAATATTTAATTCTTATAACTTTTAAAATTTCAATTACATAAAAAAATAAATTTAAAAGTTAAGTAGTTTAAAATAAAAATAATATTATATTTCTTTATATAAATTAGCATGGATTACATGGTTTGGGGAATTCAAATATTGAAAAATAAAATTGTATTATTAGCACATCAAGAATTCATTTAATAAAAGAATTAAATAATAAAAAATCCATAACATCCATCCAAAAAAAAAAAAAAAAATTTTTATCAAACACTCACATAAATTTCGTATTATTCAGTGAACAAATCAACCAAACAAACATCAAATGCAATCCATTTTTTTTAAATCTGTCGAAAAAAATAAAATAAAAAAGAGTAAGCAAAGTGTAACTTACTCGTCGGTCCACCACTTGAGGGCGCCGGCGGCTGAAGATGGAGAAGAGGAGAAGAGAAGAGGTGCGGCCTTGAGGGAGATGATGGAGAAGAGGCAGGCGATGCCGGTCGGTCCACCATTGGAGGAGAAGAGGTTGACAGCTTTGAGGGGTCGATGGCTATGATGGGTTCGGCTTTGAGGGGGAGAAGGCTATGGTGGGGAGAGGTAAGGTGAGGTTCGGCTTTAAGGGGGAGAAGGCTGCGGTGGGGAGAGGTGAGGTTCGGTTTGTGAAAAGAAGAGGAGAAGAAGAGATTCGACTATGATAGGGCTTCATCTGTTTTTTTTTTTTATAATTTCACTAATTAGCGACGGATAAAATTATCCGTCGCTAATTTAGGGACGACTAAAACTATCCGTTGCTAAATTAGCGACGGACATAAAAATCCGTCGCCAAATAGCAACGGATATAATAATCGGTCGATATTCTAGCAACGGATATTCATAGAGACAGCTAAAATGCCGTTGCTAATAAAATCGCATTCAACAGTATTTTTTAATACAAATTAGCGACGGATTAACTATCTGTCGCTAATTTAGTCGCCAATTTTTGGCCCATTAATTTTTTAGTATTTTTCCGATTGAACTTTTTTTTGTCGGTAATCCGTCATTAAACATAGGTCCGTCGATAATCCGTCGGTAATTAACGATGGAAAATAGTCCGTCGCTAATTTCTGTCAGTAAATCAATACACTCTAGTAGTGACATACTTCGGAGGTGCAAGTGAAGTTCATCTGTCCCATCATACTTCTTGATGTTTGAAAACTTAAATTTCGAGGGTAGTGGCTCATCTTCCTCTAGATCTAGGTCGGTGAAATCATGGCTAAGCCCAAGCTTTTTTATTGCAGCTTACAGTTGATCCATCTACTTTTTCATTTCTTTCTCCCATTCGGGTTCAGCTGAATCCTCCGCTACTTTCAGTTTTTCTTTAGGCGGTTCACCAATTGTGGTTTTAGTTTCAAAGTCCTCTTCCTCCATAGGCCTCTTTTCAAACATCTCAGCAATCATTTATGTGCATATTTGTCATACTTCATCCCTAAGTTCATTTAGCATTTCTTACTTGTAGGACTCTAGATCAAAATTGGAGGGTCCTGACATTCTGTTTCCTATGATATGGTCTCAATTTACTAAGGGGATTATTGATATTAGCTGATTAAATCTCCCTTAACTTGATTCCAAACAGTAGAGACCTTCGATTGTAAAAGATGAATTTAGAAAATAAAAATGACTAACATTTATGCATGAAATTTAAAAAAAACAAACACACAAATAACAAACATACATAAGTCTCAATAACAATGCCTTCCAACCTTATTCCTCCCATACACATGTTCAATGTAAGTCTCTCACCCTAGAATTTTTAGTTTGGATTTTAATTATTAATAGGAAATTATAAAATCGATGTTCATATATAAGTTCTTGAGACAGAACAAACAAGTAGCATATCTCATTAATAAAACTAAAGTCCAACATAACGGGCCATAATAGAAGGACTAAAGCCTAATCTAAAATGGATCATCGTTATTGGGCTTGGGTTTTATGAAGGAGACTGCTATATGGCAACAGAACATATACATTTAGAGAAATCTTAAGGGTAGTTGCTAAGGCACTACATAAGATGAGTCTCGGGTAAGGTCAAAGGCTCCCACAGCTTTATATTCTCTTTCCATCTCCCCACTTAAGGGTCCGAGCGACGTACTCAATTATACTTCACTATGAGTGATAATAGTTATGTACCCTACCACCAGGTTTAGGTAAAACACAGGCAGCAGAGCAATAACTATTATCGAGTTATTGGGACTGCGTGCACAGTATGTGAAACTGGTGTAGTGATTGTAGAAGGAATAATTAGATAATTTAAAATAATAAAACTTAAAACATTGGAATCAATTTCTCTATCCCCAGTGGAGTCGCCACTGTGGGCGGTGGGGTTCAGTATGTACCCAAGTATTTGGTGAGCACGATACTGTACAGGCTCAGGGCATACTAGGAATATAACTTTGGGCCTTGATAGGCTTAGGTCAGAGAATAGAGTCTCCACCTGGGTAAAATTCATGAATACTTTTATAGCAACTAGATCCCACAGAGGGAGCCCAACAGGCGTCCTCAGAGATTGGATCTAAAAACTGGGTATGAACTTTTCTATTTTTCCAGAGCTCCACCAAGACTAGGCATATGAGCACATTGCCAGGTTATAGATGATTAAGATAGACTTTATATAGTAACAAACTCAGCTCATAAGCAACTTATGCTAGCCAAACCGTACTCATCTCTCCTTGGTTTCCAGTCACTGCCTACCTTTTATGCTTGTGAGTTACCACATAGGGATATGCTCATATACATGATCTCAATGAAGTTGGTTAAACAGGATCATTTTCTTATCACATGATTTCTGATGTGTAGGATCCTCTTGCGAGGCAAGCATAGAGCATACTCTCTGATGACTTATAGAAGAAACATAATTATTATGATATCTACATAGGAGAACCTCTTAGGGAAGAAGAGAGAAATTTAGATACTCATATTTTATTTATGAGAGGCAGTCTACTAAGGGTTGTCTGCCTTTTACAGCTGAAGAAGCCTGATTTATATAGAGGAGGAGGAGTAAGATACAGATGAGAAAGAGTCTTTAAATTATTTATGAGACTGAAGACTTTTCCTATACTAATAAGACTTATCTTACCTAACTTGGACTTTTATGTCTATCATAAGGACTTAAACTAGACTCTTTGACTTATAAGTCTTTTACAAAGACTTTTAGACAATAATAATACAAATATAAAGACAAATTATAATATTATAACTATAATCTTGACTTTAAGGCACTGGGTCACTTTCTAGAGTCTGCATCATTTTATGATAGGTTCATGACTTGATGACATGTTGTTCTCATCATTGTTTTCATTATCTATTTGAGAATATCCTTGTGAATATCCTATAAGAGGAAGTCCATGTGAGTCCTGCCAGACTTCATAATCCATCATGGATGGGCTAGGACTGTCCATTGGTCTTGGACTGGATGAACTGGGCTTTTCTTTTGGCCAAGTACTTTGAGAACTTGATCTTGGGCCTTGGGTTGATAACCAATAATTTTGATCTGCAAGCAGGCCTGCTATATAAGCTTTTGGATAAGTTTTCCATGGAGCATCTTCATAAGCTTTCAATAGAAATCTTCATATTAACTTCAAAGAGTCTTTTTTACAATTGTCTCCAGAGTAATAGATTTTCTGTATTAGTGAACAATTGATCAATCATAGAGAAATTATAGGTCTGATGCGTCTAGAAGCTAGGAACTGTTTTGAATTCATTTTGTATCTTCTAAAATGGTCTGTAGAACTGAATGACTGAATGACACTGATGAGGCTGAGTCAGATTCTGAGTAACCGCTTCTTTGGTAAGGAATGCACTCTATTCCGTAATGGATTAGAACTATTTAAGAAATATAACTAGATGTGGGTTGGACATAAGTCCCATGTCGAGCTTTCTTAGATACTGAGCTAGAAAAAGTTGTTGTAAATCAAAAGCTACCCATTAAAGATGACACATATACCAAAAAAATACAAGAAGCTCTTCTGACCATTGGAAATTTTTGTCAGGGCTATGGTTAAGAAACCTGAATATGGTTGCAAAAGGATAGTCCGGATGGATACCATGGTTTTGGAGATAATCAGGCCTATAAAGTCTGATTAACTTGGACTGGTATGCAAAGATTTGGGTTGAGGCTATCTTTGTG
>CATIWO010225218.1:0-34749 GCA_949673435.1 Macaranga tanarius | reverse complement strand
CCAACTTCAATACATCCTCATCACAATCAAAATTTGCAGAAAGAAAACGGTCTTCAATATCATTCCTATTCACTTTTAAAGAACCATTAAAAAACTTATCAACCAACTTATTCTTCAAAAATTTCCCAATCTTCATTCTATCAAAATCATCAACACATTTCAACCCCGTCACAACAGCAAATTCTGCAATAGAAAACCTTAAACGAAAACCAGAAATGCCAATCCAAATTTCATCAGCTTTAGGTTGACATAATTCCCTTAGAAGCAAGCAATGAAGAACCTCATGCTGCACTTTAACATTCTTCAAATCCAAAAATAAAAATAAAACAACTTTTCTTAAACAATTTAATCTGCTTATTAGTCAACTTATTCCCTTAGAAGCAAGCAGTGAAGAACCTCATGCTGCACTTTAACATTCTTCAAATCCAAAAAAAAAAAACAAAACAACTTTTCTTAAACAATTTAATCTTCTTATTAGTCAACTTCTCCTTCAAATGTAAAAATACATTCTCATTCACACAACAAGAAACCCTACTCATAAAATACTCATTTGGCTTAGTATAATACTCCCATTCCTGAAATAAATAACGACAATTACATTAAAAAATTAAAACAAGCAATAAAAAATAACAAAAATAAACACAGAAAAAAAAAAGAACAGAAAGAAACCCGAAGAAACAAATAAGCAACAAAAGAAATAAGAAGAAACAAATAAGCAACAAGCAACAAATAAGTAACAAAAAAACCCTAAAAATCAAAACAAGTAACAAAAAGAAACAAAAATACAACAACATATACAACAACAACTAGAAACAAAAAACCTAAAATTCAACACATACCTTAGTAGAGCTTTTAGTAGAACTTTCAGGAACGCACACAATCTTTATCTTCTTAGAAAACGTACACCTCATTTTTTTAGATTCACCGTCATTCTTCCTTTTTTTAGACACAACTTTCACTATAGATAACGGAGAATCCATATCAGACTTCTTTTGAGAGACATGAGAAGAATGTGATTTCTTAGAAATAAAAACACTGTTATCTTTCGTCATAACAACTCAAATCAACAAAAAAAACTAATTAAGAAAATGAAAAATAAGAAGAAAGTGAAAAGATGACCAAAGATGACAAAGAGAAGACAAAGATAAAGAAAAAGAAACGACGAGAAAGTAAAAAAATTAACTAGAAACCGCTGATAAACAAAAAAAGACCATAAATAAAAAACATAAAGAAGACAGACCAAAAATGAAACCGCAAAAACCAGTTATGAAAAAATAAAATGGGCCGGACCAAAAAAAAAAGAGGCTTGGTCAAACAGGTCTTTTTCTGAAATTTTCTCTAGATTTAATGATCTCTTTTAATTAATTCTTATTATGCTAAATTATGAATACAAAGATAAAATCAAATAGAAAATAATTTAATAAAATATATCATAATTCAAATGTACTGCTATCAATTTATATACGTAGTTAATTTTACGTAAAATAAAAAATAACTATATTTTATTATATAAACTATATATATTTTGATCATTTAACTTTAAAAATATTTAAATTATTAAATCTATTGCCTAAAGAATCAAGATGGTGATGAATGGAAAAGGCATATGTAAGCAGTTAATATAGCCAAAATCAGTAATGTAACACCCGCACTAAAAATGCAATGTTAAAGCATCGTACCTTATATAGTTCGTGGGATGGAGATGTAGATTGTATATAGAATTGAGTGTGAGTATATTAGTGGAGAGGGGTGTAAATGTCAAGGAAGAAATAGAGTGAGTTGCAACAAAAAGAGAGTTGAGGGTTGTTATGTAAAAATCTAAGAAAGAGAGGGAGGTGTAAAGTAGAAAGTGGTAATTTGCCAAAGTGAGATATATATATATATATATATATATATATATATATATATATATATATATATATATATATGGTTATTTGACTTGTTATTGATGGTTATTATTATTATGGGATATTATGAAGATAAATATCAATTAAATAGGGAGACTTTAGTGGAAATTTAATGTATTTTTATTGGTCAAGTATGTATATACATGAATTTGGTTAGGTATGAGTGTAGTGGAAGCATTGTAACCGAGAAAGAGAAAGAAAAGAGAGGAAAAGAAAAAGAGTGGCTTGGCTTGGGGAAATTGACCATTTGCAAATCTTTTAGCAAAGAGTGTGAAGGCTTTAAGAGGTCTATTAGCTTATGGAAGCATAATTTTGGGTAATTCTTGCATCTCCTTTGCTTATTTGAGTTGATGTTGTTGATGTTGAATTTCAGGTAGAGTCTTTCCTGCACATCAGTCTACTTGTTTTGATCATATCTAGAGTTTTACAACTCTGATTTGAATGAAGTTTAATCTTTTGGAAACCTCAAAAAGTTCTCTTTAAATTTCATGTTTACATCTGGAGCTAGTTTTGAGTTTAAGGTTGAATTATCTGGCCTGACATTTTGGTTTTCCTGCAGCACTCTGTTTTTACCCGAGTTCACTTAAAAATACATAATTAATTTCACACATATCCAAATCTAGTAATTCCAGTTGTGATTTGAAGTAGACTCCTGGATCTACTTTCAGTAATATTTTCATGATTTTTGGACTTGTTAGTGAATTATTTGGAGACCTGGAACCTAGAGTATCAAGATACTCATAGTTGCATTTGAGTGAAAGAGTCTTTGTTGCTATATATATTGATGAATAAATTATGTGTAGGCTTGAATAAGGATATGGGAGCCCAATTTGTAATGGAGCCTTGTGTGTGGAGGAGTAGAAGACTTATTGTAAGTAATTATTAATAGGATGAATATGTGTATTATTCCTTATGAATGAAAAATAACTTGAATGCTATAAATGACGAAGTGGTATGTGTATATGTATATAATGAGAATGCTAAATTGTGGATTGTGATTGAATATGAGCATATGAATGATAAGTGTATGTGTATATGATGAGATATTGAATGGTGATTAAGGAAGTGACTATGTTGCCATGAATATATATATATAGGAATATGAGCTTGATAAGTAATGTAAAGTGATATATACATAATGAGAATTTGAATGATATATATATGTAAATAATGAAAATGGTGAATTGAACTGAGATGCGAATATACTTTTTGAGGTATGAGGCATATAATATGATTGATGAGTTATGATTGATTCGTGAAGTATAATGAACTGTAAATTGTGAGTGGAAATTATGATGTGGAATAGGTGATTGAGATGTGAGTATCTCTTATGAGATGATTGAAATGAATATATATGAATGTGAATTGTCAAATGTGAGATATGTAATGAGAATGTGAAATTTGTGATATGTGAATTGAAAATTGAAATGATGATAGATGTGGGATCTCTGTGTGAGGAATAGTCCCAGATGGTGAGGAAAATGTGTGATAGTGAGGCTGAGCCAGGCGAATAGCCTTCACTGATGTGAAATCTGGAACAGAGCCGGGTGAATAGTTCCAGTAGTGGTCACATGTGAAAAAGATGAAATGTGAGATGGGCAAGCTGAGCCGGACGAATAGCTACCCAAAATTTTTATGTGAGGATATGTGAGGTTGTGAGACTGGGACTGAGTCGGGTGGATAGTCTCAGTATATGACCACTTGTGAGAAATGCGCATTGTGAGGTAGTTCCAGCCGGAAACTAAATTATGTTGTGTCATTAATGAATGAGTTATATTTTTAATGAGTTTCTGTTTATATGTGATTGTTGTTTTACATGGTTGTGATTATGAAATGAGATGTGAATATTTATTTAATTAATATGAATACATGAGTTGTGAATTTATAAGATGATATATGATTATTAATTAATATGGTTGTGATATGTAAGAGTAAGTGGTATTCCTTGAGTATATATTTGGTTTATAAATTGGTATATATTTGGTTCATGATTGGTATATATGAGATTTATGATTAGTATATCTTTGGTTTATGATTGATATATATTTAGTTTATGATTGGTATATATTTCACTACAAGAAAAATGCAGTTTAGAAACGGATTTTTTCCGTTTCTAATATTGAAAAATCCATTTCTAATTGGTTTAGAAATAGATTTGTGCTGTTGCTATATTGCTCGTTGCAATTCCATTTAGCAACGCTTTTTTAATTCTGTTTCTAATTAGAAACGGAACTGTAACAGATTATATCCGTTTCTAAATTAGAAATGGAATAGCAAATTCCGTTGCTGATTAAAGAGACTGATTCTCTAAATTAGAAACGGATTCTGTTTCTACTTAGCAACCAAATCAATCCATTTCTAATTTTAAAAACGGATTTTGAAATTCCGTTTCTAATTTAGAAACGGATTTTGAAATTCCGTTTCTAATTTAGAAACGGATATTTCTAATCCGTTTCTAATTAAAAAAATTAATTTTTTTAATACATATAATTTCTTTAAAGAGAAACTATCCCAACCAATTTAAGCAAAATATTATTCGATAATATTTACAATCCACAATAAAATTTTTAATAAAAATTAAAATTGTATTTAAAGTGCAATAATTCTACAAAGTGGAGTTTACACAAAGTTAATGTACTAGACATATGAAAATACAAATTATAAAAAATAATGTAACAAATATAATTGACTTCATTGCAGAAAAGGGTGCATTAAAAAGAAAAAAAAAAGCTTGATGGAACACCTATTTTGCTCAAGACTTCCACTTTACTCCCTTTCTTAAATCTCATCTTTGCTACAATGTCACAAGCCTGTAAAAAGGAAACAATTAGATTAAAACTAGAAACAAAGCAAAACCAAAAAGGTAAAATTTTAGTAACAATAATAATGAACAACATATTGAAAAAGATTAAAATGAAGTTGGTAGTAATTAAACAATTGATGGAGGATGCAACATGATTGAACAATCACAGAAGTGATCAAATTAAATCAAGCAAAAGATTTTCAACTAACATGAAGCAAACTATATCTAAATATCTAGAGATGTCAATAATTCCCCTGCTACTTGTTGATTGATAAAAAAAATTAAGAAACAGAAATACATATAAATCTGAAAATGAATCAAGCAAAATAGTTTGAATTCAGTTGATAGGTCTCTTACATCTCTCAATTTCTATGCTCAACTTTGATCCAATGATTAAAACTAGAAGCAAAAATCACACAATGCATACTAATATTATCTTTCATTAAATAAAACAGAAACAAGAACACAAATAAGAAATTCATGAGATCACTCACAGCAGATTCAGTAATAATCAGAAAAAAAAAAGACCAACAGAAAACAAACTAGGCTTTGTTTGATGGCTGAGAAAATGCAGGAAAAAAATAAAAAAAAAGAATTCAAGTTATGCATATCTAATTAACCTTATTCCAGCAAACAAAGAAACCAAAACTAAATTTAAAAAAAAAACCTCCAATCCAGAAAGGTCTATAATTAGCATACCACTAAGTTGAAGTTTTATTTCTATTTTCAAAACATAAAAAAGCAGCTAATAACAGAAACCTTTTTTAAAAAAAGCAAAAAAGAAAACATATATAAAAATTCTGTCTTTTACTTTAGCTTTTCTTTTCTTCTTACCATTTTCTCAACAACCAAACAAAGGTCAAGCCCAAAAAAAAAAAAAAAAACTCAAAGCAGTTTTTAGTTGATACACTCAAATGCCGAGCCCGTGACAAAGAAAACAATAATTAGTTGATACACCAAAAGCATTTGAAATATCATAAAATTGCAACCCAATAAGCTCAAAGCAGTAGCAACAAACTCTATTTTCAGCTTTTCAATAAACAAATGTTTATGTTTATGAATCAGTGTTCTAAAATATTAAGAAAAGAGAATGAAAATAAAAGAGAAAAAGAAAGCTTCAGGGGAAAATAAGATGACAAAAACTCTGTTCTTTAACACTATATTCAGTACACTAATTGCACAAGGAAAATTTTCCCTTGATTTCCATAAAATTAAACATAGTGCAATAGGGCTGTTAGAAACTGAAAATAGAGAATAAAATCATCAGCTCTACTGCCTATCAGAGAGGAGTCAACCACCCTTAGAACCCTTCCATCTTTCTGAGAGCAAAGCCTCATTATTAAACTAGTGAGGACAAAATGTCCTCCAATATCACAGTCATAATCATCATCATCCTCATCATCATCATAATACATGTTGCTGTTGCTGTTGTTCTTATTATTATTATTATTGTTGTTGTTGTTCAACAACATTAAGGAGAGAAGTGCAGCATAAAGTAAATGAAAAAAAAAGTTCAGAGGACCAAATATAACTGTATAGAAATGCAGATGAGGCTCAGATCACCTTTTTGATTAGTCAATAAAAGAAATAAAAATGGACGTGGCTGCAAGAGTGGAATCCTCCACATTTGCCCAGCTAAACAACACAGAAGCATTCTTTTCAAAGTCAGTTTTTTTGCACTTCAATAAATAATCACAATAATCATCACAACCTCTGTATGTTCAGTTTATAGAGAGCAGCAACAGTAGTAATAGTAGCAGTAGCATCATCATCATCAACAACAATAACAACTAAGACATACTTGTTTAATATGGCAAAACGTCAAGGGTTATTGTAATTACAACTTACATGTAGGGCGGTTTATTTCAAAAAAAGACCGCCGATCATGAAATCATAGGCTCCATAGTTGTTCAGAGAGGGGAGGCAACCACCCTACAAGAAAATCCATCCCTACCTCTGAGAGCAAAGCCTCATTCTCTAACTAACAGAATGCTCAAATTAGCCTAAAAGGGTGAAGGTTGAAAGATTCTAATGAAAAAAATTCTAAATTAAAACACTTACCTAATTCGCCAGAGGATCGTCAAATTGAGGAGAAGGCGGCTGTGAACAGAGGACGGCATAAGAGGTGAGCAGCGGATAGTTTTACTGTGAAGAGATAAGAAGATAGGCATTTCAGAGGGTAGGGTTTATAGTGTTTGTGAAAACTGAAATGTTGGTGCCGGCAGAGAGGTTGAAAAAAAGACCAAAATCAAAATTTGATGGGGTTACTTGCAGTCATGCTATCCGATCTTTATCACTTGATACCATAATAATACCTAACATTTGATTAGTCACTTCAAACTTTCTAACTTTTAATTTAAGTTTCATTAAATTATTCAATATTATTTTTCGATAACCGGTGCTGACATGGAGCCTACGTAGCTACTGACGTGTAAAAAAAATTTTATCACCTGCCTACATGGCTATTGACGTGTAAAATAATTTTTTTAAATTTTTTTTTACTTGAAAATTTTTCCAACCCAGCTTCTCAAGGAAGCTTCCTTATATCGGCTAAAAAAAAACAACTAACCTGGATATCCCATACTCCCTCATCTCCTTCTTCTCCGTCTACTTCTCCACCATTAGCATCTTCATCTTTTTTTTTTCCAATTAATCAAACAACCAATTTTTAATAATCAGACCTCCAATTAACCAAAAAAAAAAAAAATTCAGCATTAACAAAAAAAATAGAACCTTCCATTGCCAGCCATATCCACCTCATCTATGACCATTGCTTTCTTTATCTTGTCACCCCGTCTATAGCTTCCTTTCATTCCTTGGCAGTGCTGCATCCTCACTATCAGCAGCAGCAGCAAAAGGCTCCATTTTTATCTTTTAACCCAAAACAACAAACACCCACATTCCCAATCTCCATGGCTGTAGATCTAGAGTGCCGGTCAAGTAGAGCCAGCACCGATGAAGACATGGTAGAGCAAGTCTTGATGCAAACCCAAGATAGATCAGAAACAACTTTACTTCAACAAGATGCTATTTCTTGTTCTTCTTCTTCTGGTGCTGCTTTATCTTCTTCAAATCCTCCTGCTGTCAAGGACCCATCATCTTCTAATATGCAGAAATGACTTCAAAGGCTCAGTCGAATCGTATCTGAAGCTATTGCCTCGCTCAAGAACTTGCTGCTTTCGACTTCAAAGACTCAGCTGCTTGCCCACCATTGAGTTCAACATAGTAATTAACTTTTCTTTGCTGAACTGAACCTGAGAAAATTGTTGCCTCTGCAATTGCTAAACCTACTGCTGTTATAGGGTTAGTTGTGCATCCAGCTTCTAAAGGTGGGAAGAGAGTGGTGGCTTCGCCTTACGCCAAGAAGCTTGCTAAAGAATTGAAGGTGGAGTTAGGGAAAATTGTTATTTGTTAGGCAGCTGCTGAAGGAGAGAAGATGGGAAGAGAAGAGAGGGAAAAAGTGGGCCAGTCTGTGCCCACGTGTCCAACCTTAATTGGTTGGACTATTTTTTAAAAAAATTATTTTTTTTAACAAGTTAGCTTCCACGTGAATGACACGTCATCGCAGATAGCCGAAATCTGACATTAGTTACTTTTCTAGGAACCAAATGAAAGGTTGGAGAGTTTTAAGTGACCAAATAAAAGTTAGGTATTTTAGTGGGATCATCTGTGAAAGTTGGGTACCGTGTGTGTAAATAACCCAATTTGACGGTGTATAAGTGGCAAAATTCCCTGCCTATGCCTCATTTGGGTTAATCTATTAAGAGGGAAGAAAGTAAATTCAAAAATCAATGGGAAAAAGATGGCGGCAAGAAGAGGGAAATTGGGGAGCTGGTGGTGAAAAAGGAGTAGAGGGTGTTCACGAGGATAACACACACTCTTAACTCTAAACTGAAACTATGTATTATAGCTATAAAAAATAAATAAAATTACTATTTTATGCATTTTTATATAATCTAAATAATTCTCTTCTTAATTTTTATATTTTAAAATAAAACAATTTACTTATAAAACAATAAGTTAATAATTAACATAACATTATTAATGTACTAATTCATTAACATGGCTCGTTGATCTTTTTTTGGCTCAAATCCTATACCCCTAGATATATCATAGAGTAAGGGATAGTTCCAAATCGGAATTGACCGATAGTGGTTGGTTGAAACTCCATTAGGAATAACCCTCTTCATTCTCAAGGAACCATACATGAGACTTGCACGTCATACTGCTTTGTCTTGAACTTTCGACATTGGCCCTTACCATTAGACCACTATTTATATAAAACATTCATTAATTTGGAATGTCTCTCGAATCTTTTACTTATTTAGTGGTGATGAAATTTAAATTTTATAGACAAATAAGAAATGTCATGGAATTTAATAATTAAAATTTTTGTAACTTTATAACAAAAAAATATATTTATTTTGATATATATTATATTTTAATATGAACGTGTATTTTCTTATTCATTTATGCATAAAAAATTTTAAAATCAAATAATAAAATAACTTAGCATACTATAAATTAAATGTAAATAAATAAAATAAATATAAATTACTAATTAATTTATTATAGTATTTTAAATATTATAGAATTACTTAATACATATCAATTTAATTTATTTTAGCTTAATATCCATTAAAAATTAATTTATTTATTCTAATTATAATTACTAAGAAAAATAATTAACCAAATAAATTTTTGTCACTAAATTGTAGTTTTTTTTTGGAGTGAAAGTGATAGAAAATTTTGAAAAAAAAAAAGAAGAAAAGCTAGTCAATTAAATCTGGTTACAGAAAAGGGAGAGATAAAGTGAAGGAAGGAAAGAAAAAAAAAATCGAAAAGAAAAAGTGAAGGTAGCGGTGATTTTTTTTAAGGAGGTAGTCAGGTAGTAGTAATTGAAAAAGAACAAAATAAAATTTTACAGTTATATAGATATGAGGGACATATTAAAACAAAACATCTCTAAATAAATGAATAAAAAAATAAAATATTTAATTTAAAATATTGAAAATATAAATTTTCTAATTTAGAAACATATACTAATTTTGTTTCTGATTTAGAAACGGAACTAAAATTATATTTCTAATTTAGAAACGGATATCAATTCCGTTTTTGATTTAGAAAGGGAATTAAAATTATATTTATAAATTAGAAACGGAATTAAAATTCTGTTTCTAATTTAGAAACGGATGCCAATTCCATTTCTCATTTAGAAACGGAATTAAAATTATGTTTCTAATTTAGAAACGGATTTTAGTTTCGTTTCCGATTTAGAAACAGATTTCAATTCCGTTTCTAATTTAGAAATGAAATTTTTAATTTCGTTTCTGAATTAGAAATGGATGTCAATTCCGTTTCTGATTTACATAGATAATGATTTTATTTTCTTTCCGTTTCTATTCCGTTTCAAATTTGTTTCTAATTAGAAACATATATTTTCCGTTTCTAAAATCCATTGCTATATCGATAAATTCTAGTTGTATCATATATATATATATATATATATATATATATAGAGAGAGAGAGAGAGAGAGAGAGAGAGAGAGCAATGATTTAGGATCATTATATAATTTATTAAAAGAGAGTTCAAATATATAACACACAGGATTCAAATCCTAAATCATCTGCAATTATTAACACAACATTACTTTGAACAGATTTGACTTCTACAAAATAAACTCTTCATATTAAGTTTATTGTCTTTACAATCAAGATTCAAAAGTGTTGTGTATCGGGGGAGTTTCCTTGTTTTATGCGGGTTATGGTTTAAGTGAGTTGGGGGTGCAGGGGCAATGCCGCTACGGTACGGTACAAGATAATTTTATAAATGTACCATGGGTTATATATATATATATATTGTATTTGTAACCCTATGTGAGATATTCTCTGAATTAATAAAAATCACCCGCTCCGCTCCCGAGGACATAGGCATATTGGCGAACCTCGTTAAATTCTTATGTTCTTTATTTTCTTACTTGATTGATTATTCTTGTTGTTATATAGCATCATTTCTCAACAAAAAGCAACCAGAGCATAAATTATTTAGCAATTCCGCTCATTTTTTCAAAAAAAAAGCTGATATCTGCTACTGGAATATGCTCTCTTTTATCACACACCTTCAATACATCACAAATATAAACAATTAAACCTGTATAGCTAGGTACTAGTAACAAGGGATTGAGCTTTTTGTAAGGTTAAGCCAAACTTATCTTCCATGTCCAGACACTCTACTACAACCCCATCTTCAAGTTTCCAGTGGAAGGAATTGATTAAAGTCCCTAACATCAACGATAACATTCTTAAAGCCAATGGCAGTCCAGGGCAAATACATTATCCCCACCAAATGGAATAAGCTCAAAATTTTCAGCCTCGAGCATTAACCTCCAACCCCCAACCCCAAGAATCTATCTGGCACAAATGCATCTGGATCTTCCCATAAACTTGGATCCCTCTTTATTGCCCATGCATTGATTAACACTTATGCTCCTTTAAAAATTGTGAAGCCACCCATTTCTACATTTGCTCTTGCTTTGCACGGAAGTAATAAGGGAGCTGCTGGATACAACCTGAAGGTTTCTTTAATGATTGCTTGCAGGTAAGGTAGCTAAGAAATGTCTGATTCTTTCAACATTTTGCCTTTGCCAATGGTCTTCTCAAGTTCTGCTCAGACTTTCAATAGAGTCTCCAATTAACGGAGTAATTCTGCCATTGCCCATTCCAATATACTTGAAGTTATATCAATCCCAGCAATAATAGAGGTTGATATATCATATATAAATTGGACCATTAATTAAAATTTTCAACAAAAGAACAACAACCAAATAAAGAGGAGCACAAACACTAACCAAAAATAAATGCTTGATACTGACGTAGCAGAAGCTTATAATAAAAGAAATAGATATTAAATTCTGTTGATTCACACATGAATACCGGAAATAATCTTCTATTATTATATTGATTCAATTGAGTTCCAAAATAATAGGCATCAATTATTGTTGATTTAAAGGAATACCAAAAATTGGGGAAAAATAGGGTTTCAATTCATGGATTGTCCAAAAACTGCCATATCCTAAAAAAATGACA
This sequence comes from Macaranga tanarius, assembly GCA_949673435.1. Lineage (NCBI taxonomy): Eukaryota > Viridiplantae > Streptophyta > Magnoliopsida > Malpighiales > Euphorbiaceae > Macaranga > Macaranga tanarius. The sequence continues at coordinate 22,953 of CATIWO010225218.1, read as the reverse complement.
AATAAATAGTACTAATAAAAAAATCCTAAAAAGAAAATAACTAAAAGGCCCAACAAAAGCCCAAAACACAAAAAAAAATAAACGTAAAACTTTGAAGCCCAAAATGAAGCCCTAGGCGATGGAATTTGGGCCTAAAACTAGGGCCGATTACAGGTAAATGTAATGACAAATGTAGGTATCTGAATCAACTTTGTTTTAATATATTATGGACCCCGTAACTCCACCGGTGTCAAAATTTATGGCTCTTTAAAGCCATACTACTCATCCCGACGCTCAAAGTACTATAGAGCTATCTAATCCACATCAGATACAAAATATATCCATGTCCTCACTTTTATCCTCACTGATGGTGAGAAGGGTATCAAGCATGTCATTGGCCGAGATATATCCTGGTTCTGTTCTTAACTACAGTCGTTCCTCATTTATTCGATCAAACATATCAAACATCTTCCTAAAGTTATTCGACGTTCGATGCCTGATACCTTGTACGTCAAACTTTCTAAGCTCGGGGAAATAATCTACCAAGTTTGGTTTTCCTACTTCTTCGATGGTGTTATACATAACATCCTTGAATTCCCTAACCATATTCGAGTTTGAATCAAATCGATAAATCTAAGGAAAACAGTGTCTGGGACAAAGCGTTTAGTGCAGTTCTAAAAGTAGCTTGGCCAATATTTACTACCTTACCAAGACGGAAACTTTCTTGAACATCAGCTATAAGCTCTTGTATTTTTTTACACTAAAGATCTTGGCTAACATCAAGTTTTTGAGTAGTGAAGATATAGGAGTTACAAATTTGTCGAAGATTTCTTTATGGCAGACCAACGGGTATTCAAGGCATCCCAACTTGATGGTGGTTAAGTGCACAGACAACATCAGGAATAAAACGGTTTGAGAAAATGTGTAACACCCCCTCATATATTAACATACATAAAATGAGGACATAACATTTTTAATAGATAAAATTATTTTCCACAATATATTTATATACACAAAGTATATAATATTAAATTACATATACATCGACACTCTTATATAATATTCATATCAATTCATATTAAAGTATTTAACAATATTTTATGCCACATCCAAAAATATTAGTGTAGTGTTCCCGACACTGGCCTACCTGAAATGCCTATTGAAGTGTAGTCTACGAGCCCAAAATCTATGCTTAATCCTGAAAAATAATTTCAAATGAATGAGCTTGCAGCTTAATAAATAGTAACCAATAAATATATATATTGGTTTCTCAAGAACTAATTAAATTGAACATTAAATAGGTCTTATTTAAATTAAAGGTATACCAATTATAAACCAAAAATAAACCAAAAGTATACCATAATACACACATATTATCATTCATCACTTACAAATGTAATTTATAAATTCACATCTCAACATATTCTTAAGTATCCGGCCGGAATTATTCTCATGCATTTACCTTACACTTAGCCATTTTGGCTTATTTCTCACAATCATCATAATCTCACATGTGGCCACTTAGTGAGACTCAGTCTCACTATCACACATCAATCATGGGTAGTTATCCGCCCGTCTCAGCTTTCCCATATCTCACAATCAGTGGAGGCTATCCGCCCAGCTCAATCTCCACTATCACATGCATCTCACATATTGTCACATTTCAAATAAGTTCACATTTTGTATATTTATCATTGGTATTTCAAGGACAACACCAAAATCACAACACATCCAATCACCATATATATAAAACTTAATGTAATTTCTTTAACCACACAATATAGCTCACATAATTTCATTTTAATAATTCAACCATAACTTACAAATAAACCATGTATATATATTTATACTAGTAACTACTTACCTTAAATACACTTTCTAACTCTACTTAGAAAGAGTTGTTCCAGTGGCCCCGTTTTCTTCTTCTCCCGGAGTTCCTAAATCCACATTTATAACTTAAATTTCAGAATTATAACATATACTCACCATGTAAATATCAAATAAACACATAACTTATTTATGGAGCCCCTAAAATAACCATATACCAAGCACATAAGCAAATGCCACCAAACTACCTTTATACTGCTATAGGCAGATTTGGTGTTGTGAGTAAAAAAATTCTCTAATAAATTGTAGACACATTATATGTAACATCCGTGTCCTTGAACCAGATAAATTTGGATTGATGATAATTAAGGAATATTTTATTATATTAAAATAGTGTTGATTGGAGTTATTATTATTATTATTTTTGATAAGTAATTAAGGAATTGATTTTCATGTATTAAATTATTGTTGTTGGTAGTTAATATTTTAATATGGTAAAAAATAATAAGAATAAATATAAGAATAATGTTGATTTATGTTATATAAAGTGAATAGAGTTTTGAAGGATGACATTGAAAGGAAAGTAAGGACTAAGTTGTAACAAAAGGAAGTAAATGGAGTTGTGAGGATAGAAGAGAAAAGGAAAGGATCAAAGTGGAGATAGAGAGAAGGAGTTGCTGGAAGCAACAGTAGAAAGTATGAGAGGAAGAAGAACAAAAGGGGAAGAAAAAGAAGAAGAAGAAGGAAAAAGAGGAGAAAGAGAAAGAGAAAGAAAAAGAAGCTAGTGGTCTGGAGATTGAGAAGTTCGGATTCAACAAGAAGAAGCACAAATTTCTACTGAAAAAAGTTGTGAGTGGCATTTTAAATTTGAAGTTTTGTTCAAATTTTTGTTTGATTTGAATATTGGTTTAAGCATGAGAAATTGGTGTTTAAATGCTAGATTTAGAACTATTTGTGATGAATATATGTTGTATGTATGTTTAAAAGTGTTGTTTGTATCAATTCTGAACTTTCGGGTGTTGAAAAATCTGAAAATTGTTGAGTTTTACTGCTGCTGTCAAACCAGAAGGAGCGAGGGCGACACCTCCAGGTTGAAGGGTGGTGCCTCCACGACGGTGAGCCGGTGCCTTCGCCACAGGAAGACGGGACACCTCCGAAGGGACGGCGGCACCTCCGCACTGCGAGGTCGGTGCCCCTGTGCAGAGTCTGTGCCTCTGCACCCTGAACCGTACCCTACTTCGATTGTTTTTAGTTCAATTAAAGCATAACCATAAACCGAATAATAGAATAATATTTCAAAACACTTGAAATATTAGAAAACGAGTTCAGTCTTTAAGATGTGATGATTTTGGATAATTGTTTATAAAATCGTACTAAACGAATAAAAGATATATGAATGCTATATATTTTAGAGTCTCAGACAAAAAGACTAAATTATTGTGATTTATTGATAAAGAACACCAAACTGGTAGAGTTTTACCTTTGCAAAGAACATGAATAATACATAAGTTTTACAGTGATTAACACATAAATAATTGAGAATGAGAATATATATATATATATGGGATGAGTTGGGAAATATGAGCTGACCACTCGATTGAAAACTGTCTTTGGGACAGCGCAGGGATTCAGAGGTGCCTTTGGGGTGAATCCTTGTGGTTTATATGTATGCATACGATGATATTGTGAATGAATATGTGATTTGGCTAGTGTGAGCCATGAAAAGAAAGTTAAGTTGATATGAGAGAGAGTTGTTGTATATTGCTGTTCCTTCGAGGAAGGGTTGAGAATTATCTATTATGAGATAAATGATATGAAATTATCGATTGTGAATGATGGGAATAATCATAATGCTGAGTATGAAAATGAATGAAACTCTCAACTCTAATTGCAATTGATATGGGAAATTCATAACAAACCAAAGTATGAAATCTTGTTGTGATAAACAACAAATTTATGAGATTTTTTATATTAGTTATAAGTGTGGAATAAAGTCTTTTAGTATATTGAATCGAGAACTTTTGGGAATTACGTGGATTTTTGTATTTTGATAAAAGTGAGCATTTAGACCCTAAATTATTGGGATTTGTTGATGATAAACCTTTAAAAGAAGTTAAGGATTTATTATAATGATTTAAATGCCTCGAGCTTTATTTTGGAAAAAGAATTTTATATTCTTGATTATGTTTGGAATTGTATTATTATTGAAAGTACTTAATTATTTCTCATGTAATGGAAATCTTTTGCCAAATGCTTTTGTGAAAGGGAGATTTATTCTTAAAAAGTTCATCTTGATGATGTTGTATGTTTGCGAGTATTTATCAGTCTTTAAATGATTGCTGTGTTTTGGGATAAAGCATGTTTTAGATAAATAATTTTATTTTAAAGATATACTAGCTGCTCACTGGGTAATTTCTTTTCGGAATTACTCACCACTATTTTTAAAATATTTTTTACAGCTTAGTTAGAGTCTAGCATATTAGTATGACTTTGCAGTGGACTACCATGGTTTACGAGGTCACCCCAGCAGAGACATTAGTGCAGTATATTGTTTGCCATAACTCAGACATTAGTGTTTAAGGTCATCGTCCTGCCCATAGGAGCTGATGCACGAGTCTCATTCGTTTAAGAGGAGTATGAAGATAATGTTTGTACTATTTTTTGCATTTACTATGCTACCTCGCTGGATGTCCAGGTCACCCTCACTTGGGTGTAATGTAGTCTTGTGGATGCATCATTTTTGGCTTTTTACTTTCAGTCACTTCCATACCCTCCTGTGCGTGTCACCAAAGTTATTTTTGAGCTGTAGGGCTAGTTAGTTATATTGAGGGGTTTGGGCCTGAATATGTGTTGCTACTACTATCATCACCACCACCATCCTATGCCGGACAGAGATCTGATTCTTCTGAGGGATAAATGCTAGGGCAAATGATGTTGTATACCTGTATTATTTGTAATAGCATATAGTACTCTTATTGTATATATTATGATATGATGGATGGTTAGCACTATGGTGCTTATATTATATATGCTATTTAGTGTTTGCTCAGTTATTATCTTGCCATCTATAATTAATTGAAATGTGGATGTATGATTAAATGATGATGAGTGGTATAGAATATGTGAGAATGATATTGTCTAAGTAATGTTACTTAGTTATCCGATATAGATGATTTCATTATTAAAGGTATTCAATGTATAATTAAAGGTTCACATTTGATGCCGGTTTTATATTACATTTGAGTAAATGAATCATTACATTAAGATCTTTCGACCTGTATAATAAGAGATTGAATAAGAGTAAATTTGATTATCATTTATATTTAAGGAATAAGAATACATAATTGTTATTATAACCTTAAGAGTTCATTTTATATATCTTATTGAATAATTAAGATTTAAGGATATTTATATAATTGTGTATTAGCATGTTGTTTGAGGTTAAGGCGTGATATTATATGATTATAATATTTTTTTAATACCTATATTTATGAGTCTATTTTCATTTCCAACTAGAATTAGTCAATTTGGACATGTAAATAATTAATTATAAATTTTTGAAGACATTTAGGTCTCACATGGTAGTCTGCGTGAGCACGAAAATGTGCTACTACACCAGACCCTTCAAATGATAGATTCAGCCAAAACTCAAATCATAAAAGTTGTAGAGGATTCATCAAAATTTCCATATCATCTAATGTCTCTTGATTTGGAGTTATAAAATGCAAGTTATGATAAGGACTAAAAGATTCTGGAATATAGCTCAACTAGCACAACCTATCACCTTTATTTGATATGCTCAAAAATTATTTATACAAGCCCTGTGACTATTATTTTACTAAAAAAGCTAGGTATATGAGTTTATTTTAATCAGGAATTAGAATCACTCAATTTTTATATGTACATAATTAGTTATAACCCCAACATCTTAATCTGGTCACGCAAGACATTCTGCAGGAGCAAAAAAATATTGAGCTCCTTTAAACTAATTAAACGACAGATTCAAGCAAAACTCAAAATATGAAAGTTACAGTAGACTCTCTAAAGTTTTCAAAAAAATTAATCTCACTCATTTTTGAGATCTAGAACTCAAGTTATGCTTAAAACATTAAGACTGCTAAAACCTAAAAATAGAGCACGAACCATGTCTAATCTAACTTAGTTTTTAATTTACACAAGCACACATACCTTTCTTAATAATAAGATTTTTGAGGTTAGAAAGACTCCTGGTACTTTTCAGATGCTTCTTTCTAAGATGAAGAGGAAAATTAGTTTCTTCCCTTAAGAATGAAGTATTTAATATTCATTCACACATATAGTCATCACCACTACCTACTTCTACACCCATTCACACACTTATAAACCCACACTTTCACGTGCTTCATGAAGAAAAAATGAGTCTCTATTTTATTTTTTTTAATCAGCCTTATCCTACCATATTTTCATTTTGACCCCCTTTGATACTTTAATATTACAACTTAGTCCCCTCACTTTCAATTTGCCGATTTAACCCAGGGATTCTTGTCAATTAAGTCCTAGGTATTTATTATTAAATATCTCTAATTTATATTTATTTTATTATTTATGATGCATAATATGAAATGCAAAAATGATAATGTATGCATCTAAAATGCGGATGTGACAAAATGAGATCGTACGTTTAGAGGACTTCTTTGGCCAAGGTTGAAGAAGAAATTACTACTGTTGTCAATTGGCCTAGTTTAAGACTCATCAACGGGCCATGAATCTTGGCAAGCTTGGACAGGTATTTGGGGGGTTTGTTACCTAGATCAAAGAGGTTCCCTATCACCGGCAGTAGTGCCGGACCTGGTGGAAGCCTAATGGTGCCTCCTGTTGCAATAATAAAATGAATGACTTGAACTATGGCCAAAGTGAAGACAACAAAAAGTACTATGAAGATAAAAATTTTCATCATTTTCTGCTGAGAAAGAAGGTAAGGTCTTACTATGATTTTGCTTTAGGGTATGGCATGCATTCGCATTTACATTTATGGCAAATTTTTATCTTTTTCATTAAAGGAGGCAAATAGGTAGAAGTAATTATACATTACACATACATACGTGGTGAGGTTACACGTACACCTGTCATATCTTGATGTAACATACTAACAAGTTCTTTTGGTGGAGAAATTATTGGGTGGACCTAATCTACCACGTAGGATTATGAAACATTCTATTTATTTAAGACATATAGCAATTTAAAACATATGACAATTAATTTCTAACTTTAATAATAAAATAACTAACTATACTTATCATATTTACTTAAAAGTAAATGCTAACTTAAGGTGCTTTTCCTCTTATAATGCAACTTGGCATTTTTTTTTTTGGATACTTATTTTTTTAAGGTCCTCATCAATATAGTCAAGTCTTATTTATTTATTTATTTAAAGCAACTATTATATATTTATTAAATTTTTATTTAAATTTTAAATTTCGTTTTTTATTTAAATATAATGCAACTTTTTTATTTAAATTATTTATTTATTTATTTTTAAATATAAAGGAATAAAAAATTTAAATAAAATGTGATACATATGGCAACTATTATTAATAAATTTTAATTTTAACTTTAAAAATGAAGCAGCTAATTATAGTTAATTTAATACAAATATAGATGTCATTACACATTATCCAATACATGAAGTTACTAATTAATGCAAAGTCTTTTTAACTAAATACCAAGCTAATTTAATACTTATAAAATATATTGCAAAGAAAATATAATGAAATAGGTCGTACAAATTATTCAGTATATAACATGTCACACCCCGTCTCATATAGCCCGAGGTGGACGTTTAGTGTCTCATCCTGTCTCACGTAGCCTAGAATGGACATTAAAAACTTCTTTCCAAACCACTTGATATAATATCTTCAATGCAAATAATTAAATTTTAAATAAGCATAAAGATAAAAAGTATTTATAAAATTTCACAGATATTTGAAAATATTAATAATAGTAATATTAACGACAATTTATTATTTTTACAATACACAAACACACTCATAAACTTTCATCATTTATTTATACAAGATAATCCACCAATAACTAAGCAGCATCAGACGAGATGTTTAGGCCAACCTTAGTTGAAAAGTCGAAAGATACTCTCTGTCATAGAATCCACTACCAAGCCTTTCTAGCTGAAAATTTTTAGAAAAACAGAGTAAAATGGGTACAAAAATAATCAGTGAATAGATGCTACAAGCAGACTATAATTTAAATAAACCAAATATAATAAACTTCACAAAAATCATAAGAAGAAGAATAATTGAAATCATATTATAATTCTTCTCAAAATACCAAGCTCATTCTTCCATCAAATAAATATATATAAAGTTTAACCAGTGAAACACTCTGTAGAAACATAAATATAACTTTCATTTATATTAACCATCCCTGTAACGAGCATCACAAATCAGCCATAATATACAGGCCATCACAATTATACTCTCTAGGCGTACTTGACAGCTAACCCTTCAACTACATTAGCATGGTGCGGCCCTGCTCCCTTCACCGTCCTGCAATCAAATGCCTTGTTGTCTATTGCGCAATAGCAACCATAACAATCTTAAATGTCCATATATCATCTCATCATATTCATACATCTCATATAGGGTGGTAATATAAAAAAACAATTATCATTTTCATCAAACATTCAAACAAAATATCAACAACACATTTGTTGTTCAAGAAAGCTTTTAAACCATCTATTTCTCTTATAATTCAAGGAAACAATTCAAACAAATCTTAATCTCAATAAAATGCTTTTAAAATATATTACATGACCATATATATAATAATCACAATTAAAATAATCAGATTGAAACCATAGTTATTTTAAATGTTTCAATCTCAAACCAATAATTTAAACTCATAACAAGATGGTATGAAAATAATATGAAATAACATGAATTCAGCTTCATAAGACCAACATATGTAAACTTATTCATTTCAGTTATATATATATGAAATATAAATTTTGAAAGGCTTGAACATCTACTCACCCAAAACAATCTACACACCCAACGTCGAGTTCTCAAACTGCCTACTTAATACCAGCACCTTCCTTAGCCTTTCCAGTACCTAAAGTATTCAATTCCATTCATAAATAATCAATAATATATATATATATATATATTGGCCTAATCATCTAGCATGATATATGCAAAACATGCTAACTTGCTCAATTTTACAAAAGCTGTCTAACTACTCTAATTTGATAGTTTCTAGAGCAAATTTTAAAAACTTACTGGGAATTATCCACAATAAATTTGAAGCTCAAATTTTACACACACCTAGATATATGTGTCTAGTTAACTCTGTAAAAATATCACTTAATTTGGTCACTCACATAATTAATTATAAAAAATCGGAATACAACCAGCTCAAGCTGTGCTGATAGAATAAGCAATAAAATATTCAGTTTTGTTTGACCATACTACAGACAAAATTTAGGAATTCTTAAAACTAACAAGTTACAAAGAACTCTGTAAAGTTTCTCTAGCATCAAACTTCACTCAATTTGGAGTTTTCTAACTCAAGATATGATTAAAACACTAAGATAGAAAAACCATAATAATCAAACCCGAAAATTGTAGCATATAAACCTTAGATTAAATCAACCCTAACTCTTAAATTATTCAACAAAAAAAAAACTCTAAAGCTTGTAAAAATAATGTTAATTACCTGGAGATGATTTAGGGTCTTCATATTCGTTTAAAAAATTAACTCCAAAGGGTAAAGGTCAAGAGTTCTTCCTAATATATATATTCCTTTTCCTTTTTCCTCTCTTTTCTCTTCCTTTCCTTTTTTTCTCTCTTCTCCTGCATATGCTCTCGATCCATTTAGACATAATTTAGATATTGATATATAAAATATCTATTTAGGTCCTTATTGACTTGGTTTTCTTACTTGTAAATCCTCCAACTTTTAATTGCTCACCATAAGCCTATAATTCATTACAAATAAGTCCATAAATTCTTAATATTTTAATTCTCTAAACTTTACTTCAATTGGACTTCATATTATTAATTCTCACTTAATATTACTCAATTTAAGTATCATTAAAATTTAAAAATTCTTGCTCCTTAACTAAGTACTAACCTCAATTAAATCTTAAGCCTAGCTCAACTATATAAGCTTATCCTATTTTAATTTACTTAATAAAAATATAATATGTAAATAAAATGCATAACATCTATGTATTTAGGACACAGGTGTGACAAAAAGACTAAGGTTATATTTGTAACCAAACTAATCCCACTTATTTAGAAAAGCAAGGCCAGCTAAGAAAAAAGTTATGCATACATATAGTTAGAGTGTGAGACATTCAAATGCATATATGCATGTAGCTTGAGTGTAAGACACTCAAACTCACACGTGCATGAAGGTTGAGTGTGAGACACTCAAGCTATTGTCATATGCATGTCTTTAAGTTAGTAGGTTTTGTAGAGACAAAAGCTAATGCACATTAAATAGCTTTTTTTATTCTTACACTATTGAATGAAAAATAGAGAGAATTCTCATATGTTGAGATATCATCTTCTTTCTTCTTCATCTAAGTGTAGAGAATAATAAAATCACAAGTGTTGTGAGCTCTTAAGCAAAAGTGTTGTACAAGAGTTGTACAAACACATATCCATCCTTGACATCCATTAGAGGTTGCTATAAAGTCCTACACTTTTAAGTTTAGGGAGGAGTTCTAGCAAGTTTCTTAGGTCATCTTCAAGAAGAGAGGCTTGCAAGTAGTTCTCCACCATCCTTGAAAAATTATTGGAGCAACTTATGTGTTTCAAGCTAAAGGCTTCACATTTAGGGAGCTTGGAGCTTGTAGATCACAACAACCTAAAGATTGTCAACCGTGTTGCACACTTCAGGAGTTTGTAAATGTCACTAAACTCTTAGATCGTAGGACTTTATTATGCTTTTTATTATTTGTTTTTTTTAAAATGTTGTCCATTGATGCATTTTTTTAGTCATGTAAATGTTCTTGTGATGTGATCTTGGGCTAGTGAGATTCTAGTATTCATGCAAGAGTTGCATGTGATTAAAACTGTTTTAAAATTTTGGCTTAATCAATTTGGTTGCTATAAATATCCCTTCAAACAACACAACCTAAACTCCATCCATAATGCTATGATAAAGAATTAAAGGATAAGAGAGAATAATTTTCTCATTAATAACTTCAAGTATGAATTTTACCGTAAATTCAAGTAAGTTTTCTATCTTATTTATTTATTGTATCATGGAAGTATTTAGTTTTAAAGATCCTTAGAGTTTATATTTATGATATCTTGTTATCACAAAATCTAACAAATGGTATCAGAGCTTGTGTTGAAAAACTAAATATTTTCTGTACATAATAGATATAAGTATTTGATTTCATTTTATTTGATGAATGATTATTTTATGTGAAAAAAAATTATATTAATCGACCATGAATTCAATTGAATATATATGGTCAAAAGGATGTTAATTAATAATGAATGTTGATGGTCGAATAAAGTTTTGATTGGCCATTATAATGATAAATTAATAAATAAAAAAATTATATAACCACACAACAAGCCAAGATGGAATTTGTAAGTCAAGCTATTATGCAAATAATTGATGGTGCCCACTTATATTTTATGTTCCACTTGGTAATGAGCACACGATTACTAAGCTTACTCATAAACTCATAAATATGTGGCACTTAATGTTTAAAGTATATTAGATTATATGTAGATGCTTTTAACATGTCTAGTTTTCCAATGATATAAAACATTATCATATAAAATATATGCATGGCAAATGGCTATTAAATGTGGATTGTAAGCTTTTCTTACCTATTATGTATCGTTAAGTTGTGTACTTGATTTGGTTTCAAGCTTAAAGCAAAAGAAATATGATCAGAAATATTTATGAATATTTATTATTATAAATTTATGTTTGTCATATTTTATCATGAAGAAACACATGTATTTATTTTTATAGTTTATAGTTGTCAAAGTTACATAAACTAGAATATGTTATTACATGTATAAATTTATATTATTGATGAAATACCATAAATGATGACAAATTGAAGTTTGACTATTGTTAGAACTTAAGAATTTACCCAAAGATAAATTATTATTCTATAATTGTTGAACATTATTGGGTATATTATTATATTTTGGTTGAATATATTTGAGTATCCAAAGATGTTAGATGTGTTTAATTAAAATATGATAGTTACCCATTATGTTTATACACATGATATTTGAAGTATATTATAGTATCTACCCAAAAGAGAATTACTTTGTTGTTTTACTGAATCTATATTGATTATGATCATTTGATGATATATTTTACAACTGTTATAATTTCATTCACATGCATTATTTATTATTATATTTAACGGTACAAACTTCTCTTAATTGCATGAGTAAGTTGATTTCCACTTAAACTTTATGAATCTAAACTTAGGATTATTTGAAGATAAACCTGCTACTATTATTGATTCGAGTAGTAACGTTAAGAAGTTGTATTTTAAGGTATGGGATGGGAACATAGTAACAGATTATGCTTAAAGTTCTCATGAATGACAATTGCCAACAATATTAAGTCTACCATTTCATAAACAAAAAGTGCTAAAGAGTTTTTTTTTTACATTTGTGGAAGAACATTTTTATTCTGCAGATAAATCTCTCATTGGTATATTAATGGCAAAGCTCATAACCATGAAGTATGATGAGTCAAAGGACATGCAAGATCATATCATCGAGTTGACTAATATTGTAGCAAGACTAAAGTCCTTAGAATTGGTAGTAGATGATTTCTTGTTTATGCAATTTATATTGAACTCACTTCCTCCTCAGTATGGGCCTTTTCAAATTAACTATAATACCATAAAAGGTAAGTGGGATGTTAATGAGGCTAGTAGGTTTTTTTAGGAGAAGATGAGATTAAAGAATTAAGACAATTAAACTGTCAACCTTATAGGAAAAGGAACTAGAAAAATAATGAAAGTGAAAGCTAACAAGTTTAAGAAAATTAAAGGGCATGCTAATGCTTCTCAGGCAGAATAGAAGGAAAGAATTAAAGATTGATAGATGTCACTTCTGTAAGAAAGAAAGACACTATCAAAAAAATTACTTGAAGCGTAAGGCTTGGTTAAAAAAAATAGGTATCTTTTATTATGTTTCTGTATTTTTTAAATCAAACCTAGCTGAAGTTCTTAATAATACTTGGTGGTTTGATTATGGTGTTGCTATTCATGTGTCTAATATGATGTAAGGATTCATTATAATCCAAAACACAAACCTAGTAAGTGATTATCTATTATGAGAAATCATATGAAGGCACCGATTGAATGACAACTTAAATGTAGCATGATAAATCAAAATTCTACTTACTTGTGGTATAAAAGTTTGGGTCATATATCCAAAGAAAGGTTACATAGATAGTAAATAATGAAATTCTTCCAAATTTAAATTTTATTGATCTCGGATTTTATATGGATTACATTAAGAATAAGCAAACCAAACATTCCAAGAAAGGAACCATAAGAAGCACTTAGCTTCTTGAAATTGTACATAGATATTTGGGGACCTTTTGATACTCCAACTATTAATGGAGAAAAGTATTTTATCACCTTTATTGATGATTTTTCACATCATGGTTATATTTATTTGTTTCATGAAAAATCTCAATCACTAAATGCTCTTGAGTTGTACATAAAGGAGGTTGAGAGGCAATTAGTTAAAAAGATGAAAATTGTAAGATCTGATAGTGTCATATCCTGCCTAACCTAGCATGGGATGGACTAGTATAAATATCCTAACTATTAAACTCATTATATAAATCAAATTTGAATTTATGAAATAATACTAGTTGATCAAATATGAAACTGCTCATACTAATTAAATTTACAATTTATTACTTACATTTAAATAATATGTTGCTATAATAAAATAAGGGTAATTTACTAATAACCCTTAAGATTTGGCCAAACTCACTACTCCATCCCTCCATTTTTAAAAGTCAATTAAATACCCCTTTAGATTTAATTCAGTTAACTATTTCCCCCTTCTATAAAATTTTTGCACTACACACCGTTAAATTTAGATACAATGACTCTTTTACCCTTATATGACTTAGGGACCAACTTGTACCCATTACAATGTTTCATTCCTTTAATATTTACTTCTTATATTATTAATAAAACTAGTGAACAATTTTTTTTTCAAAAAAAATTAATTAACAAAATCTTTAAAAAATTAATAAAGGTTTTGATAAATTTAAGTTTAATTCCATCACTCACTAAAATAAGGTTCAATTCCATCAAGTTAAAAAAAAAGTTAAATTATATCACGTTAACTAATCAAATTCAAAAAAAATTAAACTCATAAATTAACACTTCACCACCTCCACCATCATCATTTTTTCCATCTTCAACCCCTAACATATCTCTCATCCTAAACCTCATCACGATCCACCACCGCATACATCACTACCACAACACATCTTCCATTATTTTTTTCATCATTATTTTTTCCATCTTCTATTGTTATGGATATAAACAGATCTTCCTTATTTTAAATCTCCCCTACTTCCGCCATCGAAAATGGCCTTTATCCATAGGACAGTTCTTTAAAGCTTTTAACAGTCACCACCACTACAAGAGTCGTCTCTCCACTGCCTCCTCACCTCAACACCACTTGCAAACCTAATTGGAGATAGGAATTTAAACTACTGATTTGTTGGGTTTAATGGTGGTGGTGTTGAAGGGCACTACCGCTTATTTTTCTATTTTCTTTTTATTCTTGTTGTTGTTGTTGGGTTTAATGGTGATTCTACTGGATTTGTTGGATTTAATAGTGGTATTACTTGATTTATGACTATGGTGGGGGCACATCTAGTGGCGGCGGTGGATGGCATCAAAGCAACAACAACTGCAATAAGGAAGATAGTGGTTCCTCTATCATCATATATCCTGCAATTTTTTTATATTATTACTAATGGTAGTGGTAGTGGGTGGCCGAAAATTGAGTGGTGGTGGTCAGAGCTCAAAGATGGTGGTAGTTGTGTGTTGTTAGACAAGAGAGAGGGTGTGGATGAAAAGCATAGAACTATAAGGATCTTCTTTTTATTACCAAATTATAATTTAGTCCATAAAGTATATTTGTATATTATTAGGGATTAACTTGTAATCAATTTAAAGGTAATTTTGGAAATTTATATAATTTGTAATAGTTTGACCATTGTTTATTCCATTGATTAACAGAATATTCCTAACATTTTTAACATAAGGGGGTAATAGTTAACAAAATTAAACCTTAGGGGGTATTTAATTGACTTTTAGAAATGCAGGGACAAAGTAGTATATTAGGACAAATCTCAGGAGGGTGTTAGTAAATTACCTATAAAATAATAATAGACTATAACTGTTGGCCAACCATGGATTGATCTTCAAGTCCAACCTCGCAAGACTTCTAGCATCTGTCAACTGAAAAATTTATTAAAAAAAATAGTAAGTACAAAAATACTCACTAAGAAGAAAAGCAAGCAAAAAATAATTATATAAAATCCTTGTAAAATCATAATCAACTTTTAAAATAAATAACACTCAATTTGTTTTACAACTCTAATCGCTAGTAGGAACATTTAATTTAGCATATACCATTACAAATCTTTATTTTCTTATAAATAAAAATCAACCTTAAGAATTTATCAATCCAACTAAAACTACAGGATTTATCAACATAAGTCATTCCAACTATTATTCATACTAATACTTAACTAACATTACAAACATAACAAAATCATCACTTATCAATTATTTCTAAAATCATTAAACACAAGTAGAATCAACTTTTATAAGGTATAAAAGTAATTTTTAAAGGGCTAGCAACTATGATTACACATGCTACCTAGTCACTATCACCGTTGTATCATCCAATTAGTACCTAAACATAATATGTAAATTATAAACAAACCACGTAATCATACTGAATGCTATCCTATGACACTTAACTCTGATTTTGAACTTCTAATTGCATGTTTTTATGTCAAAGATATAGGAAATAAAAATAGGGCAGCATATCCCCTGTTTAGGCAGATCATTACTGTCAACTTCAAAATCATACTGGAAAAAATAGGGATGTATTCTAAGTATAATCTTTTTTAGATTTATGTTTCTATCAGTCTACTTTCATTTTCAATTAGAACTACCTCAATTAGATCTCTGAAGAAGAAGATACTGAAATTTTAATACAGTATGCTCAAATTGTCTCTGCAGACAGAGCATTAAAATGTTTTTTCTTAATTGGTTATCTAAATGAAGAAATTAGCTTATAATCAAAACTATAAAGTTTTAGAGAAAATTACAAAGTTTCTTTAGCTTCAAATTATATGGAATTATGATTTTTATAGCTCTAGATAATCAATAAAAACCAGAGAAACTTTACCCATAATTTAAAATAGCAATCTGTCAATAACTATCACCACCTCTAACCAGCCTTATAAAACATCCTCTCAATAAAAAAAATTAAACTCATTGCACTCACTTAAACTCAATTTACTTAACCAAAATATCATGTTTAATTGAGATATAAAAAGAATTTGAAAGGTTTGAACATCTACTTACCAAAACAGCCTTATACACAAAATCTACTACAAATAGCCCTCACTTTGCACCTGTTGCCTCTTAGCCTTTTTTAGCACCTAATACATAAATTCCATTTAAAATCTATCAAAATAATGAATCCACACCATGTTCTAATTATGCTGCCCTTATATGATATGTAAGCTATGCAATTAGTCTTAATTCTACAAATTTGGTTTGTTGTTCGAATCGGGTAGGTTCCAAACCAAACTTTGAAAAATTGCTGAGAATTATTTTCTAGGAATATTTATATGAAATTTTACATACTTCTAGATATATGAATTTATTTTATTCAGGAAAAGGCCTTCTTCAATTGGATAACTACAAATTGAGTTATAACTACCTGAACATAAATAGGTCAGAAAATGCTAGCAGGATGAGTAATAAAATATAGAGCCCTATTAGAGCATGTTAAAGACTAAATCAGCTCAACCTTAAAGTTGAAAATTATAGATGACTCTCTAAAGTTTTCATAAAATCAAACCATGCTCAATTTAGATCTCTCTAGCTTAAGATATGATTAAAATACAGAGACTTATAAACTAAGAAAATCACACCCGAAATGACAGTTTACAAACCCTAACTCAAATCAATAAGAACTCTTAAAATACTTACCAAATGATCCTATAGATCCTTTCAAGATAATAATTAATGGCCTGAAATGGTTTTAAACCTTTGAATTCAGCTTGCAAAAATCAGCTCCACCTAAAGAATTGAGTAATTCTCTCAAATCTCTCTTTTTTTTAACCTAAGTATATGTTTGGTATGTTTTCCTCTCATTCCTACTTCAAGAACATAAATATCCAAGGCAAGATCATTCTAGACTCAATTTAGGATAGGCTAAAACTTAAAATATCCCTTTTGGCCCTTAATGAATTGGTTTTGTTACCTATTAACCCTCAAGCTTCTAATTGTTTCATTTTAAGCCATGAATTCATTTCAAATGAGTCCAAAATATTTCTTGATATTTTAATTTCATATCATTTACTTCAATTCAACTTCATGTTCTTTATTTTCTCATAATTTAGCTCATTTTGAGTGTCATCAAAATTTAAAAATTTTTAGTCTTTAATCAAGTATTAACCTCGACTTAATTCTAAACCCTAACTTATATATATATACAATATCCAACGTATGCTTGAGGGTACAGGTGTTACAGATAGAGGTGGTGAATATTATGAACAATATGATGAGTCTAAATAGTGTCTTGGTCTATTTATAAAATTCCTCAAAAATCATGGCATATGTGTACAATATATAATGCTAGGAACACCTCAACAAAATGGTGTAATAGAAAGGCATAGTCGGACTTTAATAGATATAGTTAGGAGTACGATCAGTACCTTCTCTCTACCCCAAATCATTGTGGATGTAGGCCCTTAAAACCGCAATATATTTATTGAACAGGGTTCCTAGTAAGGTAGTTTAAAAGACTCCTTTTGAATTGTGGATAGGAAGGAAACCTAGTTTATAGCACTTGCATGTTTGGGATTGCCTAGAGGAAGCAAGAATTTATAATCCATATGAAAGAAATTTAGATTCTAGAACTATTAGTGGTTACTTTATTAGTTATACAGAGAAATCTAAAGGGTACATATTTTATTATCCAAAGCACAGTCTAAGAATTGTTGAAATAAAAAATGCAAAATTTATTGAGAATGGTGATGTTAGTAGGAGTGGTGAACAAAAGGATGTGGAAATAAAGGAAATTAATGTAAATATTGCTTTACAAATGAATGTTCCTTCATTCATTCCTTTGCTAAATGTTGTTCTAAATGTTAAAGGATATAATAATAACACTGAACAATGTTTGAATGAATAACCAACTTATATATGACTGATGCAAATGAACCATAAGGAGCAATAGTTAGAAGATCTCAAAGTGAAAAAAGATTAGTTATTTCGAATGATTATGTGGTATATTTGGGAGAGTTGGATTTGAAATTAAAATCAATGAGGATTTGGTTTCATATTCACAAGCCATAAAAATTGTTGAATCTGATAAATGGATTAATGCCATGAAGGATAAGTTGAAATCCATGAAGCAAAATAATGTTTTCAATCCTATTAAACTGCCAAAAAATTATAAAAGAGTTGGTTATGAATAGGTCTTTAAGATAAAGCGCGACTCAAAAGGTAATATTGAAAGATATAAAGACAGACTTGTTGCTAAGGGTTATACTCAAAAAGGTGGCATTGATTATACATAGACATTTTTTCTAGTTTCAACGATAGATTCATTAAGAATAACTATGACATTGGTTACTCATTGTGATTTAGGGTTACATCAAATGGATGTGAAAGCAGCCTTTCTGAATGGAAATTTAGAGGAGAAAATTTACATGAATCAACGTGTAAACTTAAGAAGTCAAAACAAGCTTCCTGATAATGGTATATTAAGTTCAATACCATTATTACATCTTTTGGTTTTAAATAAAAAAATAGTTAATCGATGTATATACCAAAAGATTAGTAGGAGTAAGTTCATAGTTTTTGTTATGTATGTTGATGATATCTTACTTACTGCTAATTATTTAAGTATAATGCATGAGACTATAGAATTTCTTGCAAAGAACTTTGAATTGAAAGATATAGGAGAGGCATCCTATGTGATTGGAATAGAAATTTTCTATGATATATCATATGGATTGTTAGGATTGTCTCAGAAAGGCTATATCAAAAAAGTTTTTGAAAAATTAAACATGAATAAATGTTCACCTGTGGTTGTTCCCATATAGAAAGGTGACAAATTTAGTCTTATGCAATGTCTGAAAAATGATGTGAAATATAAAGAGATGGAATTAATTCCATATGCTTCTATTATTAAAACTTTAATATACTTGCAAACTTGTACTAGAACGGACATCAATTTTGTGGTCGGAATGTTGGGCAGGTATCAAAGTAATATTAGAATTGATAATTGAAAAACTTAAAAAAATAGTATTACGATACCTATAAGGAATAAACAATTACATGCTCACATAAAGATATCTGATGAATTAGAGGTAATTGGATATTCAAATTCAGATTTTGTTAGATGCCTTAATAGTAGACAGTCCACATTTGGCTATATATTTCCATTAGCAGAAGCAACATTATCGTGGAAAAGTGCAAAACAAACCATCATTGCTTCATCCATTATGAAAACAAAATTTTTAGCATATTTTAAAGTCACAATTCATGCACTATGGATGTGGAACTTTATTTTAGGACTTTGGGTTATCAACACCATTACCAAGCCACTAAAAGTTTTTGTAATAATTTTGTAGCAGTGCTCTTTTTTAAAATGACAAATACTCAAAAGGTACCAAACTTATAGAATTAAAATATTTTGTTGTTAAAAAGGAGATTTAGAAACAAACAATATCTATTCAATACATTAGTACTGAGCTTATTATTGTAGATCCTTTAATAGAAGGCCTACAACCAAAATGATTTAAAGAACATATTCTAAGGATTGGCCTTAGTTGTAATGATAATTAGGATGATTTATTATGCAATAACACTTAGAGCTCTATTATGTGTTTCTGATATGCATTATGGATTTCCTGTTTCTTATGTTTGTGTACACATGGTTGATTTAAAATCAAACAGGAAAGTCATTATTTGACATTATCGTGGACCATTATGAAATAATGTTTTGTATATTTTCAATTATGGATATGATATGTTAAGTTATAAGTATTGCATTATATGAAAGGGAGTGTTCGATGAAATAGGATATAACCACCATAACTTGCACTTAATAATTTTTCATATTATATTATTATGATGGCATCATAAGAGATTAATTATTATGAATACCATGAACATGATATTAATTTTAATCGGACCAAGTGGGAGAATATTAAAAAAAATTAAGCCCATTAAGTGTGGCCTGATTAAAATTAAATAAAGATTAAATCCTAATCGGATTTGAATTATATAAATTAATCTTGTATGTGATTTTAGAGTTATGTGATGGACGTACCAAATTAAATAAGGATGTATATATATAAATTAATCTCTTTCACAATAACACAACCTAAACTCCATCCATAAAGTTGTGATAAAGAATTAAAGGATAAGA
This sequence comes from Macaranga tanarius, assembly GCA_949673435.1. NCBI lineage: Eukaryota > Viridiplantae > Streptophyta > Magnoliopsida > Malpighiales > Euphorbiaceae > Macaranga > Macaranga tanarius. The sequence continues at coordinate 2,428 of CATIWO010225218.1, read as the reverse complement.
GAGAGAAACTAATTTTGTCATTAATAACTTCAAGTTTGAATGTTATAGTAAATTCAAGTAAGCTTTTTATCTTATTTATTTATTATATCAAGGAAGTATTTGGTCTTAAACATCCTTAGGGTTTATGTTTATGATGTCTTATTATCACGAAATCAAATAGAAACAATATGTTTGATAATGTGTAAACTTGGTTGAATTTGGTAAGAGGCCGAGACAAGCAGTTTGTGTGCAGATGAAAATTTGGTTGATTTATTTGAACTTGGTCGAGACATACTTTAAGTTATTAACTAATTTTCGAAGGTGATCTTGTTAACTAATGTTTAATTTGGTTATTTTGGTAATTTGATCATGATTTTGTGTTCATTTAACCCTTAAACTTTGTCTTGGCCAAGGGGAATTTAATTTAGTTTGAAAGGCAAATTAAATTGTTTTCATATGTGTAACTGTTAATGGAGTTAATTTAAAGATGAAATTAAGGGATTTTGGTTAGAAATGTTTATTCAGTCGAAACTTAACTGCTTGGATTAAAGTGTAATTAAAGTTTATTTTGAGGTACTGTACAATTGAGATGAAAATTTATAGATTTGAATTTAAAATTTTTTAAGGTTAAATATGTACACATTCAGCCAAAGATAATTTTAGTATTGAATGGCTTTAAGTAAAGCTAGAAATGTATTAATACTTGCTTCTTGAGTATACCGAAATTGATTGCAATGTAAATTTAGGTGGAAATTTAATTTGAATCAAAACTAAATGGAGTATATAAAAATATTTTCAAACTTGAATACATTGTAATATGAGTAAATTAAGTAGCAATATGATGATATTATGGTGAGATATTAATATGTTGTATCAAAATCTTTTGCTGGTTATATTCTTAGGTTTAATTTGTAATGTGGCTGGCTACACTCAAAAATAAATGTATAAAGAGTGAAATATTAAATCTAAAAATTAAAGTGTATACTAAATTATAGTAATAATTTAATATGTTAAATATTATTTAATAATTGACCCAAAAAATATTATTTGATTGAAAATCAATAAAGAAATTATTAGGAACTGGTTAAAAGCTTCACCATTGAGTAGAAGGTACCAGCAGGACATGATCTTTAGGGTAGAAGAAGAACCTCAGAGGGAGGCAGAACAGTGTGCAAAAGATGAACAATTAAGCTTGCAAATGAATGTGGGGGTGCAATTCTGAAAGGAGTATGTCAGGTACAACCTAGTAATGTGATGGCAGTTTCTAATGATTGTGAATCTAGTAAAGGAAAGCAAGTTATTGTGACCAAGACTAGCGGCGCATTAATTGGTGAAATTAATATAATCAAAGGAGAGTCATTATTGGGGAATGTGGGCACACAATAAGAAGTGGGCCTGTTTTCAAACACTGGAGATCTAGCCCAATCTAAAGATTTAAGCCCAAGCGAGATGGAACTAGAAAGGCCAAATCCTGAACCAATTCAGTAATTTCAAGCTAGCCCCTATAAAAATTCTTCCAACCCTGACATACACCAGACTGTGGAACCTAGCCCATATGACACCTCACTTAATCCACCTTTAAGCCTAACCTCAATTTTGCCTGACCTAAAGAAATGTCCAAACAATTGGGAAAAGGCATAACTTTAAGGGATCTTTACAAAACTCTCCAAAAATATAATTTTATAACAAAAATACCTTAACTTTTTGAAAATTACATACGTGCCCCAAACTAACAAAAATATTTACGCACTTGCCCCATCACTCATACCTAAAATGCTAAAAAAATCATCAAGCAAAAAAAATGATCAAAATTCTTCTTTTGCCTAATCGTCTCCTCAATTCTCTCCCTCACTTCCTTCTCAATTCTCGGTTTTTCTCCTCCGATCTCTATCGGTCACTAAAGTCCTCAAGAATTTTAAAGAAGAATTCGAGATCAAATCACAAATTATTTTTTTGCTCACTTTGCTAATGGTGTTGTCATTTTGGGCATGGATCAAACTAAAGTTCTTTCTTTTGTGCTTTAATTGATGTTTTTGTTAATCCAAGTTTCATCAAAGCTTTCGCTTGTTGATTGAAAAAAAACTCAACTCCAAATCCAAAATTAAGCTAAAAAAAATCTCTATTAATATTCAATGGTGAATCAAGGCTTCACTCAGCCTTCTTCTTCTTCAAGTGACCTGCATGTGTCTTCTCAAATTTCACTTGCCTTTCTTTGTCTTTATCTTCCAAGAACATGTGGCAGGAAGACTAAGAAGTTGAGATTGGATCATTGAGTTAATGCTGGGTTTGATTTGGTTATTATTTCATTATTATTATTATTATTATTATTATTATTATTATTCGAGAGTTTAAATCATCTACCACTGCTAAATTCGTAACTATATTGTTTTTATTTTTAAAAATTAAATAAATATAAATAAAAAAATTATATTTTAGTATATTTTTGTTG